>JAGDQP010000213.1:133301-189479 GCA_022664845.1 Lepisma saccharinum
CCCCCCCCCCCCCCCCCCCGTCTTTAAAGTTTTCCTAGACGTTGATTTCTCGCGATAAGTGGGTTCTACTTACGAAACGTAGGGTTTTAGTGTTTATTGTAAGATTGTAGCATAGATAAATAATAATATAGACATACCTCTTACCTATTTTCGTTTGCGTAAAAATCAGTTTTTTTTTTTTGTTTAAGAACACGTGGTTTTAAAGCCTGCCGTTTGGTGGTTCTGGTGGCTACTACTACTGGAAAGAACTAGCGACTGAAAGTAGTCACCAGAGTCATCTAGTGGCAGGCTTCAAAATCACGTGCTCCTTAGCGCAGACGAAAATATGTAGGCGGGATAAGTCTATTTTATTATTTAATCTATGCTTGTAGGTTGCATGACGAATGTCAAACAGGTAAGATGCTCCAAGATAAGGCGTTTGTCCAATTTCTGTAAAAGGTGGGCAGTAATGGTTGAGAGGATGTGTGAAAGTATTTGATGTATTCGTGGCCCGACTGGGAGATTTTTGTACTTGGCTGAAATATTTCATGTATAATACAAGGCCTGTTCAAAAGTAATGAGAACTATTTTTCCTCAATCAGCAGGCGCGTTGGGAGACAAATTGTTCGACCTGGGAGTGTTGTTTGGAGGAATGTCATGTATACAACCAGACCTCCGCCAGTCGCCTCTGAGCCTTCTCAGAATGTGGATCGCCAGTTATGTAAGGTGCTATCTCAGTGACGCTTCACGCGAAAAAATGCAGCGTAGTCGTGAACAACGTTATGGGATAAGGTTTTGTGTTAAACTCGGGGGAAAATGCGTCGGAAACACTTGAAATGTTACGAAAAGCCTACGCAAAGGAAGCGCTATCGTCTGCTGAAGTTTTTCGATGGCAAGAGCGAGAATGAGCAAAACAAAGGTCAAAATCATGCTCTTTGTGTTTTTGATGGTAAAGGAATCGTCCACAAGGAGTTCGTTCTGACCGGACAAACAGTAAAGCATTTTAAGTCCAGGTACTGAACCGGTTAACAAAAAAGGTCATGCGAGTCCGCCAGAGATCAAGAACGCCTGGATCCTTCACCACGAAAATGCATGCAGTCACATTGCCTTAGCGGTGAGAGATTTTTTTGGTTACAGAAATATTCCAGTGATTCCCCAATCACCGATCTACCCAGAACTGGCCCCGTGCGAATTCTTTTGTTCCCTCGCTTCAAGTCTGACCTGAAAGGAAACCATTTTGTGACCATCGCAAACTTCCAAGCAGTTGTGACGAGGGCACTGAACTGTGTCTCCGTTGAAGACTGCCAGAGCTGTTATGGAGAGTGGCAGAAACGTTGGACTCGGTGTATGGACTCGAAAGGACACTTCTTTGAAAAGTTCTAAGGGTATTTGAACCTAAACCTAACTCCAATAAAAACAATTTTCCAGAATCATTCTCATTACGGTTGGAACAGACCTTCATGTGCAAATACTCCCCAAGAAGTTTCAAGACGTCAGTTTCTTATTTTATACACGTACCAAAACGGAAGGGATTTCTTGTTAAAATATAGCCTAACGCGTGTCTTGTCCAAATTCATGTGTTTGTCTTAAGATAAAAAAATCTTGCTCACTCACGAATGACTGATGCATGTGTAAGACGTAGACGCATGGACACGTAATTCTGGTCGCGTCGCCACATGGGCGATATTACAGGTCATTCTGGGAATTACATTGACACATCTCGTGCATGAAAGATTAATTATTTTCCAGTAGGGCGTCGGAACTTTCAAACAACCCTTTTAGGAAGAATGATGATGTAATTCTGTTTAATTTAGTGCGTTATATGGTAAAATTTATTGCAGTACTTTTAAATAGATTATACCATATCAATGTAATAATAATTATTTCAATTTCTTCTTACAGGTGACGGCCAGGATGAAGAACGAGAGAGAAGAGAGTATGCGAGAAAGTTACAAGAAATGCAGATTTATGTACCATTTCTGGAAAAAGTGATCGCTCATTTTAAGAAAGATGCTGACAATTCCCATGGTGCTCAACTTCAGAAGATGGAAACGATACTTGGGGTTTTGCGGAACACTGACAGGAAGTAAGTGTATATTATTCGCTACATTAATATTGGCATTTATCGAGTTTGCTGAAAAAGTCCTTTTTATAGATACAGTTGTGCGTGTGAGTATGTTTGCAATCCTAGCAGGTCTGGAAAGCCCGTAGGTATTTGAGGCGTGTGCTGTTTAGGGAGCAGAGGAAGAACTATGTAGTATGTTACGAACAAATCGTTTCGGTGTGTCTTTTTTTATTCTTATTTATTTATTTATTTAACCAGTCACCAGTTGGTATGCGTTCTTCCAGGACAACAGTAGCTGCGGAAAGATAGCTGCCATGCCCTTGGCTCAGGTACCTAACCAGCTTTCGCCTGGTGAAACAAGAAAACTTCGTTTAGTATCATCTGCAGCAGGACTCGAAACTGTTTGCTTTATCTGAGCCAATGTAAGTCTGTATCTGTAGTGACTACTAGATCACGGAGGATTTGTTGCTACTTTCTCACTTTTAGAGCCTGATCTTTGAGTCGTGGTAGCTCGATGATCACACATTTTAGGAAAAAATGTGTGAAAAAGGCGATAGGATGTGTTGAAAGTACCAACTCAGTACTTTCCTCGAGTGGGCGGCCTCGGAAAGAGACGAATTCATTGACTTGTTTAGAACTGATGAGTGAACAACAACGTAAGCAGTTGAACCTGCCGAGGTAGTAGAGTTGGATGATTCCATCCTTACAAATGCAGGAAAGAATATACTGTAATTAGAAGAAATATTTCATTCTCACTTTCATTATTCTACGAATTAAGTTAAAATAGATACCGTCAATCGGAAGTACTTTGCAGAAACGCGCTTTTGTGTCTTCAACATTTTCCAATGAGCAAGCTTTCGTGTTTTCGTGATTGGTGTTCGCGAGATTAAAATGCCGCTGTGTTGCCACCTGTAGAAAATTTTGGAAATTGCTTGAGGTTACCAGTTGGGACTGAGATCTGTTTAGTGAAAAGCTTGATTTCAGGCGAAGGCTGAGGAATATCGTTAGTGAACAAGAGCTAACCGCAGCAAGTAAGCATTCTCATGTGTATTATAGACTTGTAGATGAGTTCAGGCTTTTGTATGCATTCATAGTACTATTATTAATGCATAATTCATTTGAAAAGAAACACACACAAAACGACAGCAGTGATTTTACCGAAATAATAAAAAAAAAGGTGGATTTCTGTGCACCACGACATTTTTGGTACGAAGTAGCCCGACAACAATGTTGACTCGAAATTACAGTAAATAAATATATATGGTGTAATGTGACCCGTTCTGCAGTAAAAGTTCAGTCTATACTGTGACAGAAGCATCATAATTTGCGTTGAAACCCTACCACTTTTTTTCATACTACAAATTCTTCAATCATCTATTTATTTAACCTGAGCCAAAGTTACCTAAAGGTCTCAGAAATAAATTCAAATTGAAATCAATATTAAATTAGCGGCATTAACGAGTTATAATATCGTAAGGATGTAAGATTGCAAATATCAGTAAACAGAACAAACAAACCTGTGAACCCACACAGAGTGTCTAAACCCTGGAAAACCTGGAATACTCAGGGAATTTTATAAAGCTGGAAAAGTCAGGGGTATCTATAATTTATAAAGGAAATTTATGACGTGGACCGGTCCACAGTTGGGAAGAGCATTGCCCCGGCAAGGTTAAGGTCATCCGTTTGATTCCCACTGCTAACCGGATTTTTCGAATGTGTTAAAAATCCTCTGTTTTAAATAAATTACCCTTTTTCTCACTTGTGAAATGCCAATAATGCACAAGATGCTTGGACTGGGTGGTGGTCGGATATAAAAAAACATCATTGCATAATATTGACATGTTCCACTATACTAAGAACTCGGGGAATTTGAAGAAGAAGAAAAAAATTCTGGGAATTTCAAGTCACAAAATTAGTAGACACCATGGCGACACAGTGTGAACTCTCAAACCAATTTTTTTTTAAACTACAAAAAAATATATAAATAGGGTCTGTACACTAAAGAACCCCAATGCAAGTGAAAGAGTTTCTAAACTGAACAAGACGCCTTACCAAATAGATGAAAAACAGGACAACCTCTAAGGTTGTGCCTTCCTGCAAAAAGTACGAACTCAGATTGGTAACACGGACTGTGATGGCTTCGCGGGTCTCACTATCAAGCCCTCGGATCAGAATCTATGATAATACTCGCAAGTTGTCCTGTTTCAGAATTACTTTGCACTGTTTGTTATTTAAAAAAAAAAAAAAAGTGTAAAGTTAGACGAATCGTGGGGTAACTCTTTGCTCCAACTTTAAATAAATATATTGAAGGAAGTAGCAGGGTCTTTCCTTTCCTAACACGTCCATTTGATTCAGGCAGTACTAAATTACCAATAATAATCCTGTATTTGGTCTGGTTCGTTTGTCTATAATTCGAAAGAATCGCAAAAACGCGGGGCAAAGTACAGTACGAAACTTCTTCCGGTATTATGTACCGAGAACATCACAGAATTTAATTTACATGTTCTTATGAGCTAGACAGGCAGCTGTGGAATGATATCCCTGGACAACCTTTTTTTTTTTGGCTGCTGCCAAAGTTTTATTCTACATAGCATTAATTGAACGCAAGAATGGGCTCAAACGTAGATGTCTGTGCATTTTGTTAATCGGTCGTGGGGGCTGAATACCACAGATTTGTACAATTCTTGCTTTGTGTTTTACCTAAATAGTGAAGACTGCTGCTTTCAAAAACGTCAGTAAATAAAGTTACTTGGAAGTAGAGGGCACAGTAAATCCAATTTGAAATTAATGCATAACAGTTTGGCAGGAAAGGAAATGCTTAGTTTAGTAGAAAATTAACAGTTTGTTTTGAAACCGACCAAAACATTGTAAAAGAATTTGCGAAATAAGCTTCAAGTACTTAAGTAGGACTTACACGCATTTAGTTCTAAAATATAGTAGTTTTGGTAGATCTGGGAACGTACACGCATTTAGTTCTAAAATATAATAGTTTTGGTAGATCTTGGAAACGAATGCTCCTTTTTTTTTTTTTTTTTTTAAGTTATGTATTTTGAAGAAGTTATTAGTTAATTCGTTTTAGTAACTACTTTTTTTCTCCTTTCAGACTGAAACTAGATACGCTTAAAAGATGTGAAGATGTACTTAAAAATCTATACGAAAAAATGGACGGGGTAAGTTCGTTTTGAATAGTTATTTTTTATTTAGTGATTTTCTAAGTCCATTTCCTTTGTTGTAATTCAAATCAGTTGGTTCGATCATGTTTGAATCTCGAAGAAGAAGAACAGTAATTTTCTTTTGCGCTTGTATGGGGTTCTATCTAAAACTTCCCGTAATGTACGTAAAGAAATCTTATAACGAACGTGAACTAGAAGATACCTTGAATCTGTACGGCAATCCCGGGTTTGGAAACTTCTGGAAATCTGCTTTCAGACTGGAATCTCAGACGATTAGGCTTTGATTTCTTCAGCGTTGTTTTCTCTTTCAGTGTAGGGTTTGTTAGTATTTAGTGAAGTAGGTTTATCGTATATACATCTTTAATCAATATTCAAAGGCCAATATGCGTACTCCTAACTATTTATTAGAATGCCAACTAATCTATAATATTCATAGCATTATTATTATACATAATTCATATTCCATTGTTCGGGACGGGCGTAAGCCATAGTTCTGTTACAGCCCATACAATTAATTTTATCTTATCTTTATCTTATATTCCATTGTTATCCCAACAACCACTCCTCCTCCTGGTAAACCGAAGTTACCGTACATCAAATGTTCTAAGATGAGTCGCACGATCGTTCAGTTCCATTGTATCCATCATTTCAGTGAATCATCAAATCGATCCATATCATCATCATCATCATGCAATAAATAAGTTAGCATAACGATTATTATTATCCGTAGTCATCATAATCCGTAGTTATCATCATCCATAGGCCATCATCCGTAGCCCTCTTCTCCGGGGCGTATCTCGGCCTTTTGGCCACATGCTAAGATCCTCACATGTAAAGTTGTTGAATTCAAAATTACTATGCGAAAAGCGATTGACTGGTAGAAATTTGTCGTAATCTAACCTTTGAGTAATATCTTCTCTACTTGTAATCCTATACAGTCTAGATTTCTTGCTGAAACTAGGTGGTTACATCTGGAGTCAATCTTATCTTCATAGCGGTCACAAAAATTAGATGTTAATGTTGTATTGACCATCCTACTTAAAAAATGTTCATTAGTTTGATGTCGAATAGATATCTGACTTATGTGAGTTCAAGTTTACCTCGGCAATCTCTTGTTTCAGATTGTTCCCTGGTGCTTGAGATTTTTGCTTTACAGGTATCTGATTGGCCTCGGTCATTCATATTGTTATCCCAACAACGTTGTACCTTTAAATCAAGTCATCAGGTATGAGATATGAAAGTGCTTGCTCCCTAAGTTTTGCGTGAACAGACATCATCACAATCTTTTTTCAGATCTTTCGTTTAAAGATCGCAAAACCTCGCAGCATCAATAATGTTCTTCCGAAAGATACAGGTGCTTCAAAGCTTATTAGGACCTCTCTATTCATCCTGATAGCTTTTGTCTTTGCCTTGTAGTGTACGATTTATTTTCTTAACGCAATTCGTGCCTAAACAATCCTATCCAGTTCCTTTTTTCTCCTCTTCATTGTCTATCGCTTATTCTTTTTTTTTCTCTCTCTCTCTCTCTACTACTACGTTCATCATTCCCTCATTTCATATCAACTTTGTTCAGCTGATGTTTTCCATTTTGCTTCACATTTCAAACTCTTCCAATGTTCTTTCTTAAGAGTCCACGACGGTTAAAAGATACATAGAGGAACACATGTACTTTGAGACACACCACGTAGCAGACTGATTTACAAAGGAAACTTGTACGCATTGTATTGGCTTAAGATTGTACGGGAGATTCAAATTTTTTGGAACATTTTGGGTGACATCTGTACATTCCATTTTTTTGTTCTCGATTTTCTAAAAATTTCGGCAAGCCCGAAACGCGATATTAGGATTTTCGAAAGCTACGGAAACTTGGGATGTGAAGTGATAGACGTTGTGAAGGACTCACTTCTAGCTGAGATCATGTTGGGCTAGCAAATCACTTCATATTGTAAAAGTTCTTAGCTGAGGTATTGGAGTGCCCGCAAGTTATGACGTCATATAATGGGTAGTCAAATTACTTCATAATACGGTGTTTTGTAACTACTATCACGCCCATTCTCGAAAATTGTAATGTAATTTGGAAAATTGAGAAAAAAAGTTTAATATAGAATAGAGCCTAAGTTCGTGTGTTTTGAAGATGAGATATGGTTACCTTTTTTATATCTAATATATATAGTCTGCTTTCTTTCCTTGTAGAGTTGTAATAAGTTTTAAATATTTTGTTAATATTTAACTACGCGCTTCATACAGTGGTTGTGTTTCGATATTGTATTGTTTTGTAAGTTCGCAGTTGTTAGGATCTGGTTTAGTCAAGGCTTCGTGGTGGAATAATAGAACGAATAGTGGGTTAATACGTTAGGATGACTTGCCGAAGAACATATATACATTTTAAGTATGGTATGTGGCCAGTGAAGTAGAACGAAGTAGGAGGATAATCGACTGTTGATGTAGATATGGCTATTCTACAGAGTGAGATCCAGCTTCTGTACGTACGTTAATTAAGTAACCTAAAGTTATAATGATGTGTTCATTGGAGAATCGCCTGTAGTCACATGTAGAAGCATGGCTGCTTACATGATGTTCTGTCTTCTACGTTGATGTACCTATTGGTTTGTTCGGAAATCTCAGTATTAATAGATGCATACTAAAGTTAAGCCTGCAGTCCTGGTTATTTGAAATATATAGTATTATCGCTAGTTTTACATCATGTCTAGAAGAATCTCGCTTCCAACATGTATCTGCTACGCCCTCGGCTTAACCGCTCGCGTAACATATTGCACCTACAATACTGGGTACTTATTGTGTTTCGGTAGCTTTCTTTTCTATTATCACCGGCAGTGGAATTAAATAAATAAGAAAACGTAACGTGGCAGTTTTGTCAGAAGTAAAAATTCTTGTTTTAATTTCTAGATTGTATTTTACATCCTTTTGCAGAAAATATAATGCTTCCTGGATTGTATTTTACTTCCTTTTGCAGAAAATATAATGCTTCCTGCATATAATTCCATCGTTTTATACTGTGTGTTTTTTCTGTTTTCTTTGTCCCTTTGAAAAGGATTTGGAAAAAAATATGCATGTTGCTGCTGCAAACTTCGCACCGCATATCTCTTCCGTGTGTCTAACCAGTATTAACGAGCAATACAGCTAGCAGCTTTGTAGAGTTCGTACGGCATTATACCACCATGAAGATACCCTACGACTGACCATCCTGACTGAGGTTTTCCAGAGTTTCTCTCAATTTGACTATACGGATGCCGGGATGGTACTCTTTAAGTAATTCCCAGGCCAGAGCATTACCTTCCCCATCCTCTGCCTCAGCCAGAGAATTATAAAAATATATTCAATTCAACCTCATTGGAAGCATAAATGATATCAAGAAGCGATTCAGGTCATAAATTGAATTGTTATTAACGTCCTAAACGGGCTGGTGACCTTTAAGAACGGGACCTACCGTTTCTGGTAAAGTGGACTCCGAACCACTCCATTCAATGGACCCCGGCGGGAATTGAACCCGTGACCATGCGCACAAAAAGCGAGCGCACTTGTCTCTCGGCTATTCCGAGGTATCAGGTCGTAAGGTAAGGTATTCGCGAGATGTGATTCTGGGGGAACTTGAAAAACCTCAGTCAAGATGGTCGATCTGAGGAGTAGGAATGAACATTAACGTCCTAAACGACCTTATGAGTTAAGAACAGGGCCTGCAGTGTAAGTGGGCTCCGAGCCACGTTGAGTGTACTTTCACCAAGGTTTGAACCCAAGATCACGCGCGTTGAACGAGTGCGTATGCTGTAGGGAAGTAAGGTTCTTACTTCCTCATAATTGATTTATTTTTGTAGCAGTCCAAGCTACTTAACTACACCGCCTGATTGCGTCGAAATAACATTTCAACACGATCTCTAACTATACTAAAATATTTACTGTACTCCGTTAGCTTGTGTTGTACATGCTACTAAATTAATGTAAGCATCTACAAAGATTGAAGTGCTATGCGATATATGGCGAATAAACACATTATTTTTTCATGTATACTGGCTAAAGAGACATCGTCGCGCAATATAGTTGTAAATTTTGTTTCACTAAAGAAATACGTTATTGAATGATACGAATGCATGTGAGGTATAAATAGTTACTATTACAACTAATCTGAGGAGTGTTGTGTTGACTCTGGTTTAAAGTTAAAATACCAGCGCATCGTCTACAGTATCAGTTAAAGACCTCTTAGCAAGTTTGTAATTTTTAATACATCCGAACGCACAAGCTGGTGTACATCAAACCAGGAAAATCTTTAATGGCTGTATTCGTTTCACCAACTACCTTGTCGGGTAGAAAAATTAGGAAAAGTTACTCTCACTATGAAAACTGTGACACAGTGAATTAGCAGATGACAGACTATTTATGAGTCGTATTGGCAACGCTGAGGTTCATATCAGTCTGTTCTTGCTGTACAGTGGCGTTCATTGGACGTTCGTAGAGCCGTGACGAAGTCTTTATCTGTAAGTTTACATGTTTGAGGCTATTTTCGTTATATTGATAGCTTTATACGTGTTTATTTCGTTTTAAAAGAAAGCAGTCATCACGTTTTTATTCTAGAGAGTGCTTGTAACTGTGTAATGAATTGGAAACTTTGTAAATGAGCTGCTATGGTTCTTGAAAATCTAATGTGTAGCAATTATAGGTTATTGATTAAAGTGGAATTTACAGTATGTTGGTCAGAAATAAGTAATTTTCATTAATTTTTTTCAGGGCAATAAAATTTTTAATAAAACCAAAGCCAAAGGTGATAATCAAGATAAAGACAGGCCTGGTCCAAGTGGGTGTCAAGCTAAAAAGGGTGATGACAGGAATAAAGCTGGACCTAGTGGACAAGGGCCATCAAGAAGTACTGCAGATGATAGAAATAAACCAAGTGCTAGTGGTGCAAGTTCAGTGGCAAGAGCTGAAGATAAGAAGCCAGTCATTCCTGTTCCAAAGACTGATAAATCTAGTGCCAAAAATGATGCAGCAGTTAAAGTGAAACGTGAAAGTATTCAGATTAAAACTGAACCTTCTTCAAGTGCTAGCGATAAGATAGTGAAACAGGAACCTCATGTGAAACAGGAACCCCCTGTGAAACCGGTACCCCCTGTGAAACCGGTACCCCCTGTGAAACCGGTACCTCCTGTGAAACCGGTACCTCCTGTGAAGACTGAAGTGAAACTAGTACCAGAAGGGTAAGTTTATTAAATGTGCTTTTTTTTTAGTGGGGAGGGGTTGCTTTTAGAATTACATAAAAAAAAAGCGTTGAACGCTTAACTCTTATTGGAGCAAGCTTTACGAAGTCTGTAAAGCGTATAAGAGCTTGTAAATTCAGACGCCCGGATTCTGTCCTAAGCATATAAGGCAAAGTTATTAATGTAGTCTTTATATTGAAGATCAGTTTGAAAATACACTTACGCTGTGCGGGCTGTGCAATTAAATAAGTCTCTTCCAATGGATGCGGAAATGTCTGTAATCGTGCAAATGCTCCTTGACTACTTCCACAGAATTCGTCCGAATCAGTAGTCCGGAAACCATGGTAGTAGCAAATAACATTTGTGATCTGTATGCTTTGGAAACAACCTCTGTTATGGAAGTTAAACCGCCAAAGAAAATCGAAACAGCAGGTGAATGAAATTGTGTTGAAAGCAAAGTAGTTTGCGAATTTTCTCACTTGTAGAATGATATTCAAGCAGCATTTCGGATACTTGCGCATGAAACGCGATTAACAAAATCGAAATGTTTATAAAATAATGCTAAAAAAAAAAAAAATGTTAATAAAAACGTCCGAATAGTCCCATCTCTCTTGTAACCGCGTGCCACAATTTGTACATTGCACACTTGATAATTAGTCTGTTTTTGGACTCTTAAAAAGCTTTTTCTTCAATGAGAAGAATCAGCTTTTCACCATCTATGTTTGCACGTAAAAACAAACACCTGTTTGAACGAATAAATCGAAACAGAATTGGACGCGTTCATAGGTCGCAACTATACGCATGGATACGAACGATCATTCCGCTGCCAATGGACGACGTTCAATTAACATTGCTTTTTGGATCATTTGCAGGTTTCTGCATCCAGTGGACGAGATACCTTACACGACTCCATTCTTTTTTCTCACAAATCAAAGTCTTTTGATGTATGTGAAACCCCCTCCTATGTATGCTTTTGCAGGCATGATGGTTTTTATGTTAGATCGTGTAGGTAGGAAAAGAATATGACATTGGTTTGACATTTGATAAAATTATATATTTTGGTGCACGTGTTGGCCGTAGCCAAAGGGCGTAAAGGGCATAATTTAATCTTCCTCCTTTGTGTTCTTTTTCGTTTCGAAGTACAGTACATTAAAATAATGAAGTAGTAACCATTTTATACTGTGTACAGTTACGGTGTGTAGTGCATTCAGTCATCAGTGTGTTTCTTCGATCTACCAGTAAAATGCCGATATGGGAGATCGTGAAATTGTTGCTTACAGGGTGGTTCCAACGGTCTGGAAAAACTGTAAAAGTTAGGGAATTCGCCAGATTTTTTGCTATTATTACCCATGAAACAGGGCAGGATTTTGTGTTCAATTAACAACGTCGGTCATTCTGTATTTTTAATCTAACGAAAGCTGTTTCATTTGTTAATTTGAAAAAAATGGGATTTTACTCTGAAAAACTTTACTCTGTACTGCTCGCTGAAAACACTATCACCAAACTTCGTTAACTAACGGTTCGTTAAATTAAATTCTTAAGGAAGGTTTATGAAACGTAGCAATTATCGCAACTATAATTGAATCGGTGAGTCAAAGCACAGTGCAAGGCTAGAAACCTTATTTTGAGGTATGTGTAACTTTACATCATCAAGGCTCGTGATTGAATCGTGTATATATACTTTGGAAAACTTGTAGGAACCCAATTGAATATTAACATATGTCGTAAGTATGGTTACAAACAGTCATGCTAAGAATTGCAAGTAATGAAAAATAGAAACATTGAACGTGTACTCATTTTTGCCTCAACAGTTTGTCAGCACGTTCTAAATCCGAACAAATATTATAAATCGTTCCAAACATTCCTAAAGGTCAGCACTGTAGTTCAGGAGTCAAAATATTAGTTACCGTAATAACGACTTTCCAAGAATAGGAATGGTGAGGTAGCGGTAAGAGTTAAGGTATCACTCCTCTTGTGAAGTTGAGGATGATCGTGCAAAGCCTTAGTTGATATAGACGGCAGCAGGACTCAACGGTCCCCAGTGCTGGTTTGGAATTTGCGACACGGGACAGGACGTTTGGGCGCGAGACCTTATTATAGCATGTTTAAAGTAAAAGAATGTGTTTCATGTCTCATTTATTCATCTGAATAAAAATAATATTCTTTCATCTTTTAAAATTTGTATTTGCTGCAACATCCCGTCTAACAAAAAGTTGTGAAAGACGAGGAAACAAAGAAAGCTTTGATTGGTTCTCCAGGACCAATCAGAACATGTTGCCCACAATAAGGGGTCAATCAAAACACTTCATCTGTTTTGTATAATTTTCAACACTGAATGAGGGACTCTATATATTTGAATCGCCTTGTGCTGGATTTTAGTGTTTGTCGAGTCAGTGTCCTCGTGAGGTGTGATTTCCTCTAGTCTGATGTCGTGTGAAGTACGCGGAAGTGTTATCGAAAAGGGAAATGGTTAAATTAGCCGACAACGAGTTTCAGTATGTTTTTAATTAGCGAGCAAAGTAAAGCACTCTTGATGGAAACAACGTGCACACCTTCCGCCATGCAAGAGCCGTACCGCCGTTATTTATGGCACATGTGTCCATTTCTGCTGACCATTTTTCAGACATTCATTTCAGATATGCGTGTCAGACACACCTATAAAACTTTCACAAACACCTTCTATCGGGACCTAAACTGCAGTGATATAACAATAAAATAATATAATCGTAAGGCATTGTAGAGGCACGCTGCAGTATACTCTTGAACTACATGGCAGAACTGTAATAAACGAAGTTAATCATTTCTTGAACCTAAATTGTGCGCGTGTTATAACGATATTTTTTTTTTCACCTTTTCCTATCAAAATCAGAGTGCGTGTTACACACGCGTAAATAGGGTATTTCAAAAATTTGACTTGCACTATTACTCCTTGACGTCAAACTTACTGCAATATAAACATCTCACGCTCGAAACTGCGTTAGGAATTTAAACTTCCATAGTTAAGTTAGTATGGTGCGGTAGTCTCACTAAAACTCAATGAAAGACATATTTTATAAATTTAACTTGTACGGTTATTCCTTTAATAATACCTGCTGCCATACAAACACGTCTCGCACCCAAACGGCGCCGCGACATTAAGAACTGGGCCACTAGAATTGAATACAAGATAATTGTTAGCTTTGATGATGAAATTTGGTCATAGAATGCTGATGCTTGGCATGTTATGAACTTGATTATCTTCGATATTTTCCATATCAAAGCTTTGCTTTTATATACTTAAGATAAAATAAAATAATAGCTGAGCAAAGCAAATATGTTTTATTTAAAAACTAAAC
Organism: Lepisma saccharinum; assembly: GCA_022664845.1. Classification (NCBI taxonomy): domain Eukaryota; kingdom Metazoa; phylum Arthropoda; class Insecta; order Zygentoma; family Lepismatidae; genus Lepisma; species Lepisma saccharinum. The sequence continues at coordinate 147,061 of JAGDQP010000213.1, forward strand.
ACGTTTTTAGTTTTTAAATAAAACTATTTGCTTTTCTCAGCTAATATTTTATCTTGATCACAGTTGATTTTGTTTTCATGATCATTTATCGGTACTAGTTTTGCGTATACACGAGCAATTGTTAGTGTTTAGTTAATATTTTTCACCATCTTGAATGACTAATTCACCAATTAAATGGTATCATGGTATGGTTGTTGACGGGAAATACAGTAGAGTTCCAGAATAAATACTATTTTGGCTCTCATCCAACCTAGAACATGAGTGTAGAGCATTTGTATTGTTCTTTTCTTGGTATTTGCTAGTACAGGGTGTCCGGTGGTCTGGAAACATGGAAAAGTCAGGGAATTATTATAAGATTTATCCGTGTTCTGCTTAATTTGTGGATATTCCTATCCATAGAACGGAGCAGAGAACGGCGTTGCACATACTAGTAGAAATGTTTGTTGAAGTCACTGGCTCAGTCTACCTCTAACTATTAACCTAATCAAAGCTATTTCATACGCCAAGCCTGCTATTGCATGTGGAAAGCAATCTTTTTTTTTTTCTATCTTTTCCCTTAAGTAAGTGTGTCGGAAGACAATTTGGAGAAAACGTGACTTTAGTCTGGAAAACTGGGAAAAGTCTGGGAATATTTTTGTTGCTACTCGCTGGACACCCTGTAGTAGTTGTTCCTCACATGTAACGTTCATTTGTACGATATTCTAAGACGTGGACTTGTGCTGTTCTTCGAATTACCGATTCAATTAAAACCATGGTGTAGTAAAAAAAAACTCTTTCTTTGTATCTTTTAAGCAATTCTTGTGTTCGAAATCTAACAAAACCTGTTTTTATCGAACACAGCGTTTTTTTTTTCTTTTTCTATTTAAAAAAAATCAAATGACACTTCTGTTGAAATGTAGACTTTCCTATTACACGTTTTTGATTTTAGATAGCAAGCCGGTGTAGCTTCTTTTAAACAAAAGCACTAATATACAAGTTGTGCAAGAAAAAGTTGCTACGAGGTAGCGTCATCAGATCAGTTATACACAGCAAACTTTTGATCTTACTTGATTAATACCTACTAATATTATTGACGCTTTTGTTTAGTATGGCAAGTCCTACTAATATTATAAGTCTTTATTCGATGAATTTTACTCGTTTACTTTAGAATATTGTTAATTTGAACTGCTGTGTATAGCATTGCAAGGGGTGTTGTAGCAGTCTCTACATGAACTGCCTATGCCCCCCGGGGGACTTAGTTCTGTGTCTACAATTCATTCGTTGATTTTGTTTAAATAAACTACATCTTACATAAATGTTAAACGTTTGATTATCTACTTTTTGTGTATTTAATTAAATTTAAATTTGAATCTCAGAGGCATTTATTTGAGAATAGATAAACTCCACAGTTGCGTTTTAGTCCACCAGTGCACTCAGTCCTCCGGACATTCTTATTCATTTGGTTCTGAGACCCATGTTCTGAACCAGCCGTTGGAGCATTCTCGTGGATACGTTTGCGAAACTTGGGAGTGGAACTGCGGAGACACCTAGGTTCGAGCTCTGCTGCCGGTCATAATGACTGAAGTTTTCTAGGGTTTCCTTCAACTGTTACCAGACGAGTGCCGGTATGGTACCTCAGAAGAGTTCTTCGCTGTTGCTCGGGAATGCTGTCCGAGGGACATCTTGTTCCAGATCTGACGAATCTCTCCCATAAATGGAATTTAAAAGAAAAGAACCCGACATTGATGTAGATGGAACATTACAGACGAAATGCTTATCAACAAGAAGTTTTTGTTTTTATTTGTAATATTCACTTCCCCCCCTTTGTTTGATGTTGTATAAAAAGTTAATGTAGACAGAACTGCATTATAAGCCTGCTTTGATTTTTCTGAGTGATAGGTCCTACTAGGTTGATAAAGAAATTTCGTTAAGCTCAGTGCTCCTTCTGTAGTCCAGTCTACTTTAACGATATGTTACGTCCACTGCTATTATCTGCAGGTGTAAATAAATAAAACCTAATTCTTGTGGCTTTTGTTGAGAATGAGTCGTCATGATTCATCAGCAAGGGGGTGTAGCTGAAAAATTTGTATCGATTTCAAATAAGCTGCCTTTGATGGATAGTGGTTAATAAATCTGGAATGAACATGAGATTGTACTGTATATCTTATAGCGTAGAAACTGTTGTCCTTGTATGCATTTTCATGTCAACGAACATCATAGAAGATTCTCTTTCTCTTCCACAGCTGTGAAAATGTTAGTGTTATATATTTATCCTTTCCGATGTTGATTTCTGATTGGAACATCAGAACGTTAATATGTTAAACGTTTGTTGCATGTTGTTGGTATTCAGAAGATTAATTTTACAGTTAATACATATTTTATTGGAAATAATAAAAGCATTCGTGTTTGAGAGCAGCAGTTTCTATTTTTGTATGAAGATAATGAAAAGTCTACATCACACAATTTAAAAGTTTAATAAGTGTCGATGAGTACGGTTCTAAAGAATCATTGCGTTTTAATTTTCCCTTCCTCTTTAGTGAGAGCTAATTTTGAGATGCCTTGGCTACAAGGCAGTCGATGCATTTTTCGTATCAGGAAGTCTGATTTTGGATGCAAATGGAAAAATGAATATCTTAGCTCTATGAAATATCTCGTAAATATGTTTTTATTCAGTTGCATATGCTTCATATTTATTCGGATTAGAGTAATTTGTGTGAGTACATTTTTGCTGTTCATTTTTCAGGTCCAGGATTGCAAGAAAACCTGTTAAACCTGGAGATTCCGTGATCATAGTTAGTTCTGATGAAGATACTCCTCGCAGTCCAAGTCCTGTGTCGAGACCGTGGGGAGAAATCAAGAAACCTGTAGGGATACCCACTCAAAGTGACGCCCATCCACGATCAAATGTTGATCCTCGAAAAGCGTCTTTGAAACCATCAGCGCCTCAGGACAGTTTACAAGCTAGTCGAGAGAAATTAAATAGACTGGTTGGACCTGTAGAGAAAATTTCGCTTGTCGATAGTGATTTAAAAACCGAAACTCTTAAATCCTTAAGTTGGGTAGGGAAGGATTCTAGTGGAGAAAGCAATAATAAATCGTTCTGGGACAAGCGACGTCAAGATCCAGAACCACACAAAGTGGACACTAGTGCTAAAGATCCCCGAGTTGATCCCCGAACGCATAACAAACCAGTTGTGTCTCAGTCACGTCCAACTGATCCTCGTAAGGCTGCTACTTCCAGTTCTCATAGTTCAGAGTTGGGTAGGAAGAAGGAGAGCGAGGTGAAACAGGATAATCTGGACAAGCACGAAGTGAAAGTGAAACCAAAAACTGACGAGAAACATAATAGTGAGAAATCAAAAACTAAAGGTGATCATTACGTGTTGTGGGGTGAATATGTTTCGAAAAAGTCGCAGTTTGACGAAAGTGCTAAAGAAGCAAGAACTATGTCCTCTAAATCAACCGTACTACCTGATCGTAACAGTTCGTCTATTTCTCCGCAAGGGAAATCCTCGAGGGAGGTTGTGGACATGGAGATCGATGATGACGATCCCTGCGATACATACATTCCACCACCTGCCCCCTCTTCCGCCCCCGATGTTCTAAGCACACGTGATGTACCGCCTTCCAGTGCTCCCGATATACTAAACACACATCATCTGACAGTGCCATTATTTTCGCGTTCAGCAAGCAAAGTGGATGATACAGTGTTAAAGGTACCTGACAAAAGCAAAGTGATTTCTGACAAGAATGAGAAACGAGAGACAGCAAGAAGTATTAGAGCTAAGTTGGAACTAGAAATTAATAAAGTTCATCGTGTTGGCATAAGTACGGGTGGTGCATTGCGTGCTTTAGCTGGGAAAATACCTTCAATGCCTGAACCGGAAGCATTACCAGCCACTAATTTGGCTGAAAAACAGCTGATTTCACCAACGAAAGGAAAAGCAGAGCACGTACTTGACGCAAAGGGGAAGGAAAGTGGAAGAACAGTCCCAGAAAGAGAGTTGGGGAGGGAAAAATTGAAAGACCAGTTAACAAAAGCAGAGGTTGATATAATAAGGAATATACCTCGGAAGTTAACGGATCCACGTAAGTTGAGCAGAGATAGACCGCCATCACCACCTCTCCCTAGACCACCATCACCGCCTCCTCCGCCTCCCCCACCCCCTCCTCCTCCAAGTGACAGAATAACTTCTCTACCTTTTCCACCTGCACCTGCAGATGGTACAATCCATCAAAGTAGTTCAACCAAAGAAAAGAAATCGTCGTTACCTTTATCTGATCCCCGTTTACGACAGAGCAGTGCGTACGTTGCGGCTGGTATTGTTGGCAGACGTCCATCAAAAGAGGGTACTGGTTCAGATACAGTTAATCAGCCTTCATCAACAGCAAGTGCATCACTGTCCAGTCTAAGTCGTGAGGAGTTGCAGAAACTTGTAACTGAGAATCTTAGAAACCTGCCATCTCCACCTCCTAATACCAAAGAAATATTAATGACAGTGCAGCAGACAACGCAACAATCGAAGAAACATCCAACCCAGGATTGGAACCAAGGAGGCAATCCAATACCAACTGTGGACCATTCTAACTTAATACCACTTGTCGGTTCATCGAGTGGTAATTTAGGACATTCCAACATGAGTGGGCAACCTATTCCAACCTTAATAAGTCGCACAGGGCCTAGTGATCCACGATTAGTTTCACACAAACCTAGTATGACCTCTCCAGTGTCTTCTCCGTCCCCAACACAGTTCAGTCCGGTGTCTCCAACTACTCGGTGGCCAGCAACCTATCCTCATAGTGAGGTAAACATACCGTTAACGGGTCCAAATGTTGTAACCACTAAACCAAGTTATCCTCCAGGATTTCATCAAGCCGCACCCAGTATTACAACAGCATCAGCTATCCATCCTACTCATTCAAGCTCAGTGACACACATACCAATGAATGTTCCACAGTGGCCTCACATACCAACTCCTCCTACTCCAGTAACCGCAGCACCTCCAATGTATAATTCAGGTTATCTTCCTCAAAGTCATTTAGTGGGTACACGTCCAACCATACATTCGACTGTAACTGGTATGGCGCCAATTCCACATGCAGTTGCCTCACGTACGGGGAGACCTGCAAATATGGGAGCTTACGGACATACTTCAGGTGGTAGTACACCGGTTGCGTATGGGCAAGAGGACGACTTGAGACAATACAGTTCTTCATACGACCTAGATATGAGAAACCGCAATGCATATTCTGACCCAAATATGATGCCAGGTCGTAATATAGAAAGAATACCAGCTCATATAGGGAATACTCAGAGACCAAGCTACGGTGATAGTAGAATAAAATCTTATGATCCTAGAGATAGAGGGAGATCGTACAGTGATGAGCGATATGAAAAGCCTGGAGATCGTTACAGGGATCGAAGTAGAGATGATAGAAGCAGAGATATTAGAGACAGAGATTGGAGCAGATCACGAGATGACAGAAGTTGGGATAGAGATAGGGATCGAGATCGAGACAGGGATCGAGATCGAGACAGAGGTAGAGAGAGGTACCGAAGTGGATCTTCTGATTCTGGTAAGAAAGAACCTAAAAAACCTGATATGAGTGACATTATTTCTCCACTAGATGCATTATATAGTAACCTAGCCTCAATTCCTCAAACAGGACGAGGCTACGGTTTTCAGAAATTCCGTATTCCAAAGAAAAAACCACCTCCGGAACCTCCACGCCCACCGTCTCCTCCAGGTCCACCGCCACCGGATGATGATGATGTCGATGACAATGCAGTTGACTCACAGCAATCAGAGAAAGTTGAAATTAAACCAGATGAACATTCAGAGGAAAGTAAAGATTCGACAACTGGAGACAAATCAAAAGAGGATAAAACTGACGAAGAAATTGATCCTGCTATACAAAAATCATTTGAGACGTTACTTAAAAAATCGATTGAGAACTCAGGTGCAGGCAAGCTGTTGACTAAACAGATTTTAATAGAGAAGCTTCAAGAGAAATTTAAGGGTTCAAAGTTCAAGAAAATTTGTAGGATATTGGAATCAGATTCAGAGAGTGACGTTGACGAGAAGGGAGAGGAAGGTGATAATGATAGTGATGATAATTTGACTAGTTCTAAAAGCAAGAACAAAGTGAAGCACAAATCTAAGAGAATTATAGCGTCTGACGATTCTGGGGACGAAAATGCACAACCATTACATAATGACGTCACAGATGAATTGGAAGATAAGGATGAGAAAAATGAGGAAGAAACTGCCGTTGATCCATCACCCAAACAGAAGAGAAAACGTCGAAAATCACGGAAGAAAAAGCAAACACGTGGTTCAGCTCAAGAAACAGAAACAGCAGAACTAGAAGAAGCAGAAGAGGAGGAGGAGGAGGAAAAGCAGAAAGTTTCGATAGCTGCTCTGGAATCTGGGTCTGAGAGTGTTAGACAAGATGATAGCACTGATGTGGGAAAAGAAGTTGTTTCGAAGGATGATGTTAAAGTAAGTAGAAGAAGAAGTAGACGCAGAAGGGCAAAGGAGGAAACAGTTGAAACAGAAAATAAAGATGAGAAGGAAACTGTTGAAGAAGCAGCAGAAAAAGTCGAAGAGAACACTGAACTAGAGAAGGAAGAAAAACCTAAACGTAGAAGAGCGAAGAAAGAAAAGGAGGTGGTTAAGCAAGAAGACGTAAAAGAAGAACCAATTATTCAGGATGAGGAGGAGAAAGAAGCTCAAGACGACGAAACCGAAGATAAGAAAAGTAAAAAAGCCAAAAGGAGATCATCTTTGGAGCTCTTACAGGAGGATATTCGAGAAATGTTTATAAGTGAAGGTGTTGTTGCAGCTACTGGTTATAGAATGTGCCGAATGCAAAAAGAACAGCAACTTCCTACATTGACAGAGAAGTCAAGGGAGAGAAGGACCAGAAAATTGAAGGAAGAACTTACAAGTGATTCAGATAGTTCAGAATTTGAGAAACCTCTTCGGTTAATTAAAGAAGAACTATCCTCTCCTCGTGAACCCATGCCGAGAAGAGGTAAAAAGAAACCAGAATCAAGTAATAAAGAAGCTATGAAAGAGATCAAGACAGAAGATGGTGAGAAAATAAAGAAAGAATCTCCTGATGAAGATGAAGGGGAGTTGGAAGATGAAGAGAAGGAAGAAGACAGTGAATCCGATGAAAGAAAATCGAAAGAAATGAAAAGTTCAACAAAGAAAGGAAAATCTAAACGCCCTGTATATCAAGATAAACCAGTTTGCCAAGAAATTAAAAAACATGACATTCGACTCCCAAGAGTTCTGTTAGAAAAAGCTGATTTAAGTAAACTTAACGTAAATCTTCCTGTAACGAGAGAAGTTAGTTCTACAGAAGAAAGTGATAATGAAGGTAGCAAGTCAACGGTTTCAGATTATTCGTCTGGTGCGCCTCTTAAACGTACGGGTCCGCCCTCAAGGTCTGTTGCACGACGAGGAAAGCCCTTTAGGCGGCACTTTGGTATCAGTCGGAAAATTACTCTAGTACTGTCAAGTGAAAAAGGAGAACCACAATCCGCTGATGATGCAGCTAGTACAATGTCAGACGAATCATCGGAGTCTTTGCCGCAGAAAAAGTCTGTAAGTTTAAGAAAGAAAGTTTTGTGTGGCGCACAGAAGAAAACTAAAAATGCTACTTTGGAGGAAAATGAAATAACTGGAAATAATGTTGATTCAGATTTTGGCACGTCAGTATCAGACGATTCTTCTGTTACCAGCTTTAAACAAAGAGTTAGCCAGAGAGGTCGAGGTGGCCGTAGTAGAAAAAGAAGAGGCAGAAAGATTTTATCCAAAGCTGTTATTGAAAGTGACTCAGAAAGTGAAATTGGGCGGAGTGATATTGCTGATGAAAGCAGTTTGAAAGGAACAGAAATTTATAAGGACATAGGTAATGAGAAGAGTAAAGACAGCGTTACCAAAGAGAATACAGAGCAAAATGAGGCAAGACCTGAACACGTTAGTAGCTCTGTAGCTACTATAAAAGATTCAAATAGAATAGAAGACGACAGTGACAGCCATGAGTCTTTGCTGAACGATGTAGGTAAAATGAAAGATCTTGATGATAAGACATCGAAACTTGGAGGTGAAACTGCAAGAGATGAGAAACTATCGGTTGTTGATGATGAAACATCTAAGCTTGAAGATGAGACCGTAGGAGAAAACAGAAAAGCCGTTTCAGAGGTGCTAACTAAAAGTAAAGATACGGATGATGAAAGTGTTGTTGATCAGTGTGATCTAGAAGCTCGTGATACTGTGAAAGAAGCTGTTACCGAACAAGAAAACAACAAGGAAGTACAAGAAAATGTTGTGAAAGAGCAAGAAAATCAGGGTAACGACCACAATAAAGAAATCCCCAAGGCGCGAAAGAATGATGTGAATGAAGACTTAGAAACGGATGTGCACACAAAGTTGGATGATAATGAAGTGAGGAGGAAAATTGAAACTCAGAAAGAAGAAGTAATATCACAGAAAGAAACTGAAAAGAAGCCGGAAGAAGTAACAAAGACGAGCGATAAAGGATTAGACGAAATTGATGAAAAGGAGCTTGAGAAGGCATCAGAAAAAGTAACAACAGTAGCCGTTGAGGACGCACACAAAGAAAGTAGTGAAAAACAGCAACCACAGAAAGAGGTCGAGTCAACGATAGAATCATCGGAGCCAAAGGATGATGAAGTTGCTAAAGAACGAAATGAGCAAGTTGACGAAATCTCAATGGACGGTGTATCAGTTGTTAATGATAATGAAATATCTGCTGATATAATGCAAGAAGCGGCACAACGCATGGCATCACCAAAGAAAAGAGGAATGAAACGCAGCAGAAAGCGAGGTAGAGGATGGTCTTTGGGTGTAATTAAGAAAATGAAATCCAAAAGTAAAAATGAAATTTCACCGGAGAAACCTGTGCGTAAAGGAAATTTAGTTACATCTGATAGTATTGAAAACATCGATACAATTGACCCAAAACCAGTTACAAGGAGGTATAAGTCTCCAGTCACAGAAAGTTGTACTCAGTGTAGTTACGGTGGGAAAATGCTCGTTCCACATTACTTAACAAAACACCCTGATAGTGAAGTTTCTTGCTCACGCTTAACAAAAGACGAGGCTGAAAAAGCAATGAAAGAAGCAAAGGAGTCTCATCTCGATTATGAAGTTGTTGAAGGCGATCGTATGATTGATGATAGAACGAATTTAGGGACAAGTGTGTACCCATGTCGGTTGTGTAAAGCAGTTGTTGGCACGGTAAACGATTTTTATGACCACGTGTCAACTCATACGGGAGAATACAGGTATCAATGTGAGTATTGTCCGTACAAAGCCTATCGTAAAGATACGGTTAAAGGTCACTTTTATCATGTTCATCAAAATCTTAAAGGAACTTCTGGTCTGAATATAATTCTACTAGTTGGATTAACAAGTTCTACGCTTTGTGGTTACGTTTGTTCATTGTGTTATTATCTTCAGATGTCAAAAGAACGAGTGGAAAAGCACATTGAGACTAACCATGATGATAACGCTACGGTTATTAAAATTAATATGGCCAGAAAGCTAATTGATGATAATTTTGATGTTGAAGATGATGATTCGCGCAGTATTCCTTCAACTAGTACTTACCAGATCACCGTGAAAAGGGATCCAGATGATGAGAGCTCCAGCTTGTCAGCTGTAGCTGAAGTTCCAGAAAGCCCTGAAAAGAATGGGGATGAATCCAGAGATAGAACATCTGACGTTGAGGCTGCATATGATTCCGATTTTGGTAGTAACCTGTTGGGTGGTGGTGAATCTTCAATGGATGCTGATTTCAGCGGCGATGATGATAATAAGGACAGTATAACCATTGTAGAAGGTCCAATGGAAATTGTAGATCTTAAACAAAAGTTCATTGTTTCTACTGGGATAGAGAGAAAGACAGGCGAAACAAGAGCGAAATCAGTAGAAGAAGTGGAAGCTGCCTGGAAGACAGATCCTTTTATCATTAACATTTCACAATTTTCATCAATAATTGACGAAATGAATTCCAAAGTTCAACGATCTAAAGAATCTTCAAATATAGAAACCGGCACGGAGGAAGGCGCTACCGAAGAGGTTGAACAAGTACAAGAGAAGGCTACTGAAAATTCCACTAACATGGATACGACTTCCACCGGTTTACCTGTCATAAGTGGTGTTTTTGGAAATGTATCAGACAGACATCTTGAAACTGCGCAAAGGAAATCATCTACTGATGCTGAAGTGGAAGATGAGAGGGAAGATGAAATTAAGGATAAAGATAGCGATGAAAGTGAAAATAATAGAAGCCAAGTCGAAGATAAAGATCAGGGCCTAGTCCAAGATAAAGCTCAAGCCGAAGATAAAGACGCTCAAGTTGAAGATAAAGAAGTTCAAGGTCAAACGGGAGATAAAGAAGTTCAAGGTCAAATGGAAGATAAAGAAGTTCATGGTCAAATGGAAGATAAAGAAGTTCATGGTCAAATGGAAGATAAGGAAGTTCATGGTCAAGTGGAAGATAAGGAAGTTCAAGGTCAAATGGAAGATAAAGATGTTCAAGGTCAAATGGAAGATAAAGATATTCAAGGTGAAATGGAAGATAAAGATATTCAAGGTCATATGGAAGATAAAGAAGTTCAAGGTCAAATGAAAGATAAAGAAGTTCAGGGTCAAATGGAAGATAAGGAAGGTCAAGTGGAAGATAAAGATAAAAGCCAAGTGGAAGATCAAGATAAAAGTGATGTTGGAGATAAAGAAGCAGCTGAAGTTGTAGATAAGGATAAAAATGAAGGTGAAGAAAGTACAGGTGAAGATAAAGGTGAAGTTCAATCTGAAGACGATGGTGACGCAGCAAGCAGCGATGAAGAAATCGATGTAGAAGGGACCGACTCATCGTGTGAATCATCTGAAGAAAGTGATTCATCGGAATCAGATGAGAATGATTGCGTCATAGTAGACTATGTGAATTTGTCGGAGGTTCCTGTTAATAACACGACTGGACTTTTAACTCGAACTGTGTGTCGTCTTGCAGAAGAATTGAACGTAGCAATATCGTCCAAGGACAGATTTACTGAATATCTGCAGGTGGATCATTCTCGTGACGAGGAGGCCATTGAAAAGAATACTGATTTTGAGAATGTTAAAATTAAGATTGAAAAACCTGAGGACGAAAAAGAGAAAACGTGCGAAAATGAAGGTTCTACGTTGAAGCACGGGAGGCCGCCACCACCTCTTTCTATTAAGGCCTCTACAGAAATTAGAGTTGGGTCCATTGTCGCAAAACGTTATTTGAGTGGCATATTATTCCAATGCAATAGTACAGATTGTCAATATGCATCAACAAATGAACAATTATATATTACTCACGTTGAACAGACTCATTTTCAAGATGTGGGCATCGTTTCTCAGAAGTGTAGCAGATGTGGGAACGTTTTTACTTCTGCTCGCGCGATAGTGGAACATCTTAAACAGTGTCAGTCACGTGGAAGCAGTAATAGTGATTCTGGAAATGATAGTGTAGAGAAAGACTTGTCCACGGCAGCTGCACCTCCGGTACTAACAGCCGAGCCTCCAAGAACTGTCCCTGAAGAGCAGTTACCCGTACCAATAGTGGAAGCTGTGAAACCTGTTAAGCCTTTGATCATGGTACGAAGATTAAGTGGGGATCGTCTGTCGGCCCCCAAACCTGAGGTTCCTGCCATTCAAATACCCGATACCATTGTAAGTGAAACACCTCAGGAGCCACAATCACTGCATAAGGAAGCATCAGGCGTGGAACCAATGGGACAGCCCAGAATCCCAGCGCCCGGCCAGTCACAAGCAGCAGAAGCATCCAAACCTGACACCGCTCCTGTTCCCGGTAAGTTATGTTGTTATTATATTATTATATAAGTTCTATTATTTACAGGAATGTGTTGCGGTCTTTTTTTTTGGGGGGGGGGGGGTTGCTGTGAAATATTTGGTCTGCATAAGCTTTTATTGGACTGTTGTTTATATCCTTGACAGTATGAGGTAATCTTAGAGAAGTGAGTAATGTTATTGGAGAGGTTTAGCTTCCTACAGCGGAATTAGAGAGAAGACTTTGTCCATCTTTTGTATTCCAAGTTGATTTTTTTTTCTTTAGTTTTAATTATGCAGTAAATCTGTGGTCCGCGAACTAAACTATGTATTTACAAATTACTTGTATAATCTTTTTCACAAAACATAAATAATGGCTTGAGCCTCAGATGTCTAAAAGGCTTTAAAATAAATTTAAATTCAAAACGTAAATAAGCAAAAATATTAATTTTTATTGCTAACACGTAGAATGTTTTTTTTATTGGCAGTGTTCTCAATTCTCTGATTTATTAAACGTGTTTATTTTTCACCATTGTCCTCAAGTTTTTTTTCTTTTTCTTTCTATTAATAAATCCCAGAAATTAGTTAAAAGTTGTTCGTAGTACTATACATAAAACTGGAAGAGCTGTTTTTGCGTTTTACAGATATTGTTCTTGTACAATCGGTGAAGATTTTATGCTTCCTGCGACAGAAGCATTGACTTAAGTGTGATGAATGTGACGCGTCACAATTTTGTGTGTGTGGGTAGATTAATTCGTACGTACCCATAATAATAAATGCATGAACGAGGGTTGATAATAAAGTATTCATCATTTTTTTCCTTTCCTCCCTTTCGTATTGACAGCCTCACATTTGCAGCTGGCGTGGTCGTTTTAGTCATTCAGTCGAGGATAGTAGTTTTGTGTCGTGATGTCGTGTTTGTGACCCTCGTCACAAAATATTTTTTTGGAACAGTTTTAGCGTAAAGTGTTCTTTCTCACTAACAAATCTTTAGTACGAGACATTCATTCATGTTCAACTATTCTCATCGTTTTCACAGTTTGCCGTCTTTATGGAATACCACTGCACTATATTCTGTGATTCTATTTTTGTGACGAGAGTCACAACACGAGATGAATCTGAACTCTGAAGATAACACAGAGCTGTCACTAAGTTACCACAGTTTTTGCAAAACTATTTCAGAGCGTAAGTAACGACTCTATTTCAACTAAAGGTTTTGCTATGATAGCAAAATGGTAGTGCTGACTTTCCCCTTCACCGCCAAAGCAGCGCAAATAGTGTTGCAAAATGGTTCGATTCACTAGCGTACCCTATATAACAATAATAATTCACAGCCATATTCAATCCACTATTGGATGAGGCCTCTCCAGGAGGGAGGAGTTGGTCTTATGCTCCCACGCTGACCAGATGTGTTCGGAGAGGAGAGCTGAAGCTCTCAGCTGTGATCGCCACTGCCTTTTATTCACAGCAGCTCCCTAACTGCATCACGATATATATATGACGGACGATACCAAACCAGATGCCCCAGTTTCCTTGCACACCGAGTCCCACAATACCAATTTTGATCTATCTTTCCTGGTTGCCATAATCCACATCTTACCCCCTACGACCAGCACCTCTTCACGCCGTCTGTGGGAGAATGCCTTTATTCACGGGTTGAGCTCGAAAATAAAACCTGGCCTTAACCTTCAATAACTCTAAGCTCCCCTTTTCCTCTGCATTTTCAACACATTTCGACCCACGATCCCACCTTGTACTTATACGCTATACAGTTATTATTATTTCAAGTTCCGGATATCTACGCGCTACAGCAGTCTGTTGTTCTCCAGTTTTGATGTTTTGTCCGCTACATGTCGTCACTGTCTCTTCAAACTTGTACTTTGTGAACACGTGAACTTGGCTGTCTTCCTATCTACTTGAAAAATTGTGAATACACGAAATATAGTGACTTTTTTTATGTGTACATGTGAAAATGTGTGACCTAGTGCGTTAGTAAGCTGTAAGTAATCCTTTTTTCTCCTTCATTTGTCTAAAATTTACCTTGAATTGCCTTCCCGGCTTTCCTTTGTACTAGTTATATATATATATATATATATATATATATGTGATTTATTATTATTGTTATTATATATATATACACACGCTCATTTAGGTCTGTCTTGTCTATCATATCATCAAGCACGCGCTTAGTGGTTGAGCCTCGCCTATGTTCACATTTCATACATTAGTGGTTATGTATATTTCCCTCACTAACAATCATAAGAGTCATTATTAAAGCCATTAAATAAATAGAACATTTTAACAGCATTTTGGACTTCCAGAGCATGTAGAAATTCAGACATATGTTTTTCTTTTCTTTTGCAGCCCAGCAATCAGAGGTTTGTCAAGATAATGACAGCGACTCTTTCCTTAAAATCGTGAATGTGGTCAGTCTTAATAACCCTGATGGTCAGAATATGGTAAGTTCGAATACAGAGGTAACAAGTAGAATTTAAAATCTGTAGTAGTAGTGAGGTATTTACAACTAGTTCCTCTTATCTTTGGTACGAAATCAAGTGTTTTTTTAAGCCAATTGATAATTAATAATTAATTCGTGTTGTATAGAGGTGTCACTTTATCCTAGATCAAAGCCACGTCTCGTATTAATGTTTCTGGCGGGAGAGATAGGGTGGACATCATTGGAGTGTAAAGGGTTTACGGAATTTTGTTAGATATTCACATTGATTACCATGTTGCGAAACACTATCTGTTGACACACAAACTTTTGGTCTCCCGATCGGCTGAATGGTTAGCACGCTTGCTTTCTGTCTGCATGATCCCGGGTTCGGTTTCGGTGGGGTCCACTTAACAGAGTCATTCAGAGCCCACTTTACCAAGAACTGCATGTTTTGTTCTTAGATCAGGCAATCTATAGGTCATGAAACGCGTAAAACAGTAATGAAATTAAAACATTGGTCATTGAAAGTCAAGAAAAATAGTTTGGGTGTGGCAGTCCCTTTTTCCAATAATTCTTAATCTTTTTGTTGCGTGTAAAAGTCACGAACTTGGCTTCTGTGAATTCTATAGACACCCTGTAGAGGCTCACAAGCTCTTGTAGGACATTATTAAAACATCCTCACAAACTGGCACGAGAGAAACGCGGTGCTGAAAGCATACGTGCGTACGATCAGATGCAAACAAAAGAACCCCCCCCCCCCTTCCCCTCATGTCGATGATGCAATATTGAAGCAGTCGTTATGAAACATCACTATCATGAGCTAGAGGGAGAGATCTATATCTTTTAGACTACCAACTGGGAGAACGGACAATACAGATCATCTGAATATGTATTTCACAGGCTTTTCTTAACATAAGCGCGAGATATGAGTTCTTTTTGCATAGGTTGGTTATTGGTAGATGCTTTGTCATTGTTACACGGAATGAAACATAGCCCCCCGCAAGGATGAAAAGTTTTAGGCTTATATATTTGCGTTGTGAGGTGTCTCGCTTCTTATCAATCTTCAAACTCCCAACGGCATATTTTTAGGCCTTTCGCAGTGCATTGGCTGAGGGTCTGGTCTATATTACTGATAGGTATATAAAAAGCGGTTTTTGGATTTTAACTATAATAAATCTTTTATGTTAAACTCCAGTTGTCGGTTTTTATGAAACCACCTTTTTTTTTTTTTTTTCATTCGAATGACTATATTTTTCTTGATTTCCTTTCTCGAGACCCGCTTTCGGTTTTCTGTGAAACTTGGGATATTGTTCTCTGGTCCCCAGTTGTTGTTTACCTATAGCTTTGGCTCAAGAAATTGCCAAATACATATTTTCTTGGAGAAATTGCTTCCACATTAACTGAAAATTCAGTTTTGTTCTTGCAGTAGTACCAAGTGCTGATCATAAGAGTGATATTACGGGTAGCTAGTAGCGACAGACTCGTGTCACTATTTGTTCAAGTGGTTAGAAAAAAAAATGCTAATGAACCTATTCTCATATGTGATGGTCGAAAATTGGCAATAGTTCCCCCGCCCTTTCAAAATTTGAATTTACATCAGAAGGCAGTGTATCTAATAGTATTTATTAATTTAATATAAACTTTATGTGTTGATCAGACAGCTATGCCCTAAGGCCGTTACAAGTTTGAGGAATGGCATCTCTTGACGTGGCACTCTTTCGAGGGAAAGGATGGCGAAGATAACGGCTGAGCCTCTTGTTCTGGAAACAATGGACGAAAAAACCTTCAACAATTTGATCTAAATTATAGTCATAATTTTTTCTGTATATTGTAAGGGATTTTGTTGAACCTTTTTAGAAAATATATATGCATATAAAAATGTCATTGAATCTGGTAAAACTTAGATATTCATATAAGCATTTCGATCAAATTTACGACCTTTTAAGTTCCCTTGTACTATCTAGCCACTCCGCTTGGTGAAAATCTCAACAGTGCTTATACAGATTTTTTTGTCTAGAAACTAGAGGAAGCAGGGTTCCCACTCACCTGGAAATCCTGGAATAGTCAGGAAATCAGCTTAGCACTAAAATGCCCTTGAAAAGTCAGGGAATTTGATAGCTTATTGTTTGAAGTTCATTTAGCTACAGCGGCCATTTAATGTTAGATCATTTTTGAAATTACTTGGAGGCTAATGTGCCAACCATGAAGCAATTTAAGAAAAGAATACAGTGAAATGTTTTGATGTATCTTTTTTTAATGCAACGATGATCTTTATTTTCCCATGGAATTATGATATATATACAAAATGGGGTACCTGGAAATTTCTGAGTAGTGACCTGGGAATTTGATCTTTGGGAAATGAGTGGAAACCCTGGGAAGGAAATTAGGTATTCAGATAATATGTAATAAATATTCTGAAAAATGTATATTAAGAAAGAGAGATTTAAGCAGAATTCTGTCATATAGGGTTTGAAAGAGTTCTCAATATGGTAATGAATTATCTCAAAGTATTGTATGTTCTATTTTCTTATACTTTCAGGCTGCGGATTTATGGAATGATTCTGCTGATGAAACCGGAAACGCAGAGAAGTCGTCAGAACAAGTGACAGCAGCGAGCAGCAATACAGGTGTTTCTGATAGTTCAGCGACAAGTGTATCCACAACGTCCCCTTTAAAATCGATACCAGTTTCTGCGATAACAACTGTTGGTGTTGTATCATCTTCATCCCCTGTTTTAACAAATTCTTTAAATCTTGTTACCAATCCTTCAAATAGGAGAATTTTATACACAATTAATGAACTATCGAACTCCTCTGTGGTAACATTTTCTCCTTCGAAAACTGGACAGAGTAAGCCTTTACCTCCTGGACGATTCACAATTCAAACGAGTACGGGGCCGAAACAGGTGATGGTACAAAATAGATCAGTGCCGCCGTCTGGTGGAGGTCTTCATAAAGGATTACCCAATGTATCTATAGCAAGACCTGTGATAAAGAAACCACCACCTGCTTTAACGGCTTTATTTCCTGGAAAGCGAGTTGGACAATTGGCTACAGTTTTTGCATCTGATCCTGCTACAACACAGAATCAAGTGATTGATAGTCAGAGCCCATCACCAAAAATTACCATCTATCCAGGCTCCAAGCAAAACGTACCACTGACAGTCGTTTCCACAGGGCCTTCCACGTATACCTTGACAACTACAAACAATGTTACGAGTAGTAACAGCCAACAACAATCAACTCAAGCAACAAATTCATCTGTTTCATCAAATAAACCCCCACCAGTTTTGAAACTTTCAGCCGCTTACTTAAATCAAAACAAAGGAAAATCTGCTCAAGGTTCACTTTTGAAACAACAACCGTACAAATCCGGCGTTGCTCCCTCGTATGCGAAAGCTTCCAAAACAGCAACTGTGTATAACACCATGTTAAAACAATCGAAACTTGTTCATTTGTTTAAATGCATGGGCCGCGAGTGCAGCTATACTACGAACATTCCGTCACGCTTTGCTAGTCACTTTGAACAACATATTGCTCATGAATGTGGAACCACGCAAAAGCGAAAACTCAGTGCAAAGAAATATGATTGGCAACAATGTGCATATTGTTGTGCAATGCTGTGTACTACAGATGAGGTACTATTTCATATTCAAACTGAACATGGACATTGTATATACCAGTGTGCGTATTGCTTCTACAGGGCTTATGCTCAGTCGTATGTAATTCTGCACCAGGTAAGAGTTATTGTAGTTTCTTTCAATAATTTACTCAAGATCTATTAATAATAGAATGTGATTAAGGTTTTTCGTTTACTAATAGGTAAGGTCACTATTTTATGTTAAAAATTGTAATGGTGTTTACGCTTGAAAATCTCGAGCTGTATGGTCAAACTAGACTTAACAACAAAGTTATATATTAGTGGAAAGAACCTAGCAATTTTTGACTTAGTGGGCTTTTCTTTCATTCGTCATCCCTAAGATGGTAAATTCAGAAATTTAGTACATTGGTCTGTAAACAGCGGTTAGTGTCGTACGGCGGTATTATTATTGCAAATATGTGGTTCAAATTATGTATTATGAAGTTTGCGTATCCCTACCATATGTTACTGTTACTTATGTCAATTATGTGCTCTAAATTGCAAGACCAGTAATGTATTGTATTGGCGAAAGAATTCATTGTCTTTAAACAAGATGCTACTTATACGATAGAAAGTGCTGATGTTACCTACTAGTTGTTGAGGAAGGTAAATTTGGCAAGTTGTATGCATTTACCGAGTTAAGGGTGTTTCTGTCCCAAAGCGCAATGTTTATCTGCAGGAGGAGTTTAACATCAAGTTATAAATGTTAATTGGAATTTTACATACTTCCGTATGAACCGATCTGGGACTGTTTCGGAATAATACTAACACAGAACAATCTCTTACCGAGCAGCCGTAGCTCAGTTGGTAGAGCGTTGGCTTAGCACTCAGCAGTTGGAAAGATCCCAGCGGCCAACCGAGGTTTTTCAAGGGGTTTTCTTCACATTCCAGGTAAATGCCGGGAATGGGACCTACAAACTAGGCCCTGGCCGACTTCCTCCCAGTATTCTCTTATCCACCCTATTCTGGCGTGAGCCCGATATGCCTAAAGGCTATAAATAAAATTTCAGAATAATCACTTCCAGCCCCGCGTGGTTTAGCAGTAAACACAAAGCACCTCAGATCGCTAAAGGAGAAGCACGCAGGTTCTTTGCAGTAAAAATGGTTGTAAGGGCAAGTCGCACATGTGCTACAATAAATAATGGGTACTTAAGATCCCTAGTGAGTGGGACACATTAAGAATCGAACAGCACGCATCCAATTAAAAGTTCTACTAATTGAAAGTTAAATTCCGTGCGTGGTGGCTCAGGGAGATTGAAGAAATCAAATCTTGGGATAGTTTATCCTGTCTTAAGTTTTTTCTATAGTTTTTCATCAGTGAATGCCTGGTTGGTGCCTTGAATTGACTTAAAACCAAATATTTCAGCGAGATAGATGGAGATACTTATAAATACAAATTTGTTCAAACATTTTAGAGTTTTGTTTGGCTGTAATGTAAAACTACTGTAAAGAACAGATTGTAATGAAATAATGAGACATTTCGTTTCTGAATATTAAAGAACCTTGAAATGGTTGGCGTCAGTATATTACCAATATTCCAAGTGCTGTTGGTTACTCTCTCGCTGTCTGTCTGTCATCAATAGTATATTTGTAATCATATGCATATTTTGCTATGCTAATACATTACTAGAGTTGTCACAGTTTCGTAGGATTAAGAAAGACTCATATGGGATGAGTATAGTTAGAGCAAGTTGCCGAACACCAGTAAATATGATGTTAGTAAGTAGAGCCAGGATGTTAGGCAAATTGCCTTTCTTAAGTTAAAGATAAAAAAGGACTTGATTTAAGTTTATTTTGGGGCCTTAGGCTCACTGACAGACAATTTTGATTTACCTTTAAGAGAAATAGTACCTAATGCATATCCTTAAATACTTAAATGTTTCTTTTCATCCTTTTTATCAAATCTGCACCACGTTCCACAACTACTTTCTGTAAGAAAAATACGAAATTTCTTACAATTCCGAAAAATGCTGGTATTACATTCCAACAAAACACTAGCAAATTAGCTTGATTTTTGCCCTGATACGAAATTTCTCTATTGGTGATGTCTATCAAGATATTGTATATGTATTAAAGTGGCATTCGAGAGGATTTTTCTGTTTCCTGACAAATTATTTGTCAAAGTTTCGCATATTCAATTCCTGTTATGGTTTGTATCAGAACATTTTTTTTTCTTTATTCGCAGTTAATCTTTCCTCATTTCACTTTAAAAACTTCTGTTCTCTCTGCCACGCATTCGCTTACTTCTTAAATGTTTGCCAACTTCATTGCTATTGCTTAAAGGGCCTTGCAGCAGGTCAGAAAGGATGATCAGGGTGTCTACCACCCTAGAGAACCTGGAATACTCAGGGAATTTTATAAATTTGGAATACTCTGCGGGAAATCTATAATTTATGAGGAAAACTCAGGAAAATTTATGAAGTTGACCTGTCCACAGTTGGCAAGAGCACTCCCCTAGCAAGGCAGAGATCGTGGGTTCGATTCCCACCGCTGACCAGATTTTTTCAATGTGTTTAAATCCTCTATTTTAAAGTTTTTTTTTTTTTTTTTTTTCACTTGTAAAATACCAATAATGTACAAGATGCTTGGACTGGGTGGAAGTGGGATTAAAACAAAATGTTATTGCGTATTATTTACATGTTCCACTGTACTAAGAACTCAGGGAATTTGGAAAAATTATCATGGAAAACTCCGGGAATATCAAGTCACAAAATTGGTAAACACCATGGTGCTTTATGTGTGGATTAACTTAATTAGTGGAAAAATGAAATTGAGTTTTTGTCTCCTTTGTAATGTTGACCTTTCATCTGTAACTGTCAGTACCAGTTTGTAAGTTTTTTATTATTGCCCATTTGCCTCCCCATTTTCAAGATTTTTTTTTTCTTCTAAGTATTCGAACTCTATTAATAAGTGAATTTAACTTAGAAATGACTTTTCAGAGTGGAAATTTAGTTGATAATTTCTTATTTCCAGCATACGAGCCATACTTCCGAGAATATCCTAGTATTGAAATGCCATAAAGTGGATGGATTACCAAAGCACGTAGATCAGACGAAACCCAAGAATGCAGTTGTTCTTCCCTTTGTGTGTAAGCAAGGTGAGTTTTCCTTTTTCTTTGGTAATGCTGTGCTAATATACGCTTAATACAATGTAAGAGATTTTTGCTTTTTAGTCTTTTGATACCTTATATTCCCGCCACAACTTTCAACTCTGTAACTGCTAGGGCTACGAAGGTGGTTGAAACGTCGTTGGAAAGGTCTCGACAAGACTAGGACAAAGCCACCCGAACAGTACTGTTGCCAACCCATTTTTCAAATATTGTCAGTGTTGCCAACCCATTTTTCAAATTGCTTCTATTCCGTTATATCTATCTGCACCAAAATTGGCATAAACTTCACTGGACACAGCAGACTGTGAGTGTTCCCACCCGGTTGTCAGTGTTGCCAACTTATATAAACAGGAATGTTTTATGTCTGTCGAAGGAGCACTGGCCAGTTGTCAGAGTCCGATTTTGATGAAAATTCTTAGGTAGGTACAGTGCCTAGGTAAACCTTCACAGCCAACATTATAGGTGCTGTCGTCAACAAATGACAGGGAAACCCGAGAAAGATGGAACGTAGAGAGCAACTAAATCCAATACAGAGTGCGGAGAACGCCTTTTCCTTTATTAACTGTTACATATATCTAAAGCAAATGGCCATTAATGGATACTGCACAGGAGTTGATACATGCTGGAGAGGATGATGACAATGGCCGCCATCTTGACTATGCTTCGAAAGTTTTAAATAGTAAGTGAACCATGTGACATATCAGTCTGTGCTGGAATATTCCAAGAAACCCACTGATGAAGTCAATTTTGACATAACTCTAACCCTGTACGACAAATTGACTGGTGAAATTGACCTAGGGAAGGTCACTTTCACCTAGCATTACGCCTTCTTGAAATTGGCACTTCATCTTCGGTTAGTGTATTTTAAACTTCATGTTGTGACCATGAGGATCATATTTTCCAACATAACGGTACCTCTTATGTAGCCGTTTGTTTATAGTTCCTTCAAATGTTTCAACAAAATGTTTTTTTCATCATTCGGTTCACACATTCTCCAGGTCAATTACACGTGTCGTTTTGTTGTATAGGATTAGGGTTATGCCAACATTGGGTGTCTTATAACATTCCATCACAGACTGATGTCACATGGTCCACTTACTATTTAAAAATTTTGAAGCATAGTCAAGATGGCAGATTTCAAGATGGTGGTCACTGTCGACATACCATCCAGCATGTATCACCTCCTGCCCAGTAGCCATTAGTAGTAATTTGATTTCAATATATCTATCTATCTATCTATCTATATATATATATATGTTTATAAAAGAAAAGAAAAGGCGTTTTCCTTACTCTGTATTCGATTTACTTGCTCTCTACGTTCCATCTTTCTCTCTTTGCCCCCTCCCCCTGTTGTTATTTGTTGACGACAGTACCTATAATTTTGGCTGTGAAGATTTACCTAGGCACTGTACTTACATACGAATTTTCATCGAAATCGAGCTCTGATACCTGGCGAGTGTTCCTTGTAAGATGTGATCAAGAGACCGGAACCATTACGATTATTTGTAAAGGGGTTACATGTTAGTAAAAGGTACAAGGATGGAACATGGAAAACTGGAGATATGGTGTGGTGATTACGCATGTCGTACATGAAAAATATATTGATGGGGACTGTGTACCGGTAATGAAAATCGTGAAGCTTTGCTTCAGGCCATGAATTGCTTGTATCGGCTTAGTATTAAATTGATGAGCCACTGCAGTCTAGAAAGTCGGGAAATGTCACGGAAGCTGTATGACAGTTCAAGTAACTAGACGTATAAATAGAAATTTAGAAAGAAAAACAAGAAGAAAATGAAGTTTAATTTATTCAGTGAGCGGCCGTCTGTGTTTCGTATTCATCAGCTGATGGAACGATATTAGGGATTACACGATATTGCCCATTACTGTATTAATTATCGAAATTCAGAAGTTTCTGCGTTAAATTGCTTTTGTATGTTGTAACACGCAATACTTGCATCATATAAGTCAGTTGAAGTAAGGAATTTCGTTAAAAAGATTATGATACGTCATGAATTTTGCTTCTGTAAGTTCAGCAGACACCTGGATAACAAGAAACTTAATTTTCTACGTTGTTGATCGAACATGAGAAGTCCAAATTCAGAAGAAATGAACATTTTTAATATGTGAAAATTTATATTTGTACAGTCAATAAACTTAAATTAAAAAAAAATAGCGGCTATCAAATTATTCGCCTTGTGGATTGGGTACGGTAGGTCTTAGAAATAGTAAATATGCGGGAAAGTATTTGCGATATAACTCAGTAATGGCAGTTGGTCGAGGGGGTACAGTTAATGAACAGAGGAGCTCTATGTGGGCTAGGGAGGGTAGTAAAAGATAGTCCTCATCCCCAGAGAATAGATAATAGTTGATGTTTTCATTGAACTGGAAAGAGTCAGAAAATCAGCATACAGGGGTAAAATGTGGAAGTTTAATAAGTAATAATATAGAAAGAGATCAGCGAATAGTAATTGTAGATTTTGTGCACCTTTAAACGTATTTTTTTTAAAATAATTTTGTTAGACATGCCTAAAAGAACTGGCGATTGTTGCAGCTGAGTACATATAAAAATAGGCCGGATAGGCAATGGTTAAATTTGAATAGGCACGAAAGGAATTGTGCTTACGTCGTTTGTTAAACATTACGTGCACAATTTCACAAGTGCACTATAAAGTCACTTCATATTTCGGCTTATAAGCCATCATCAGTAGACGAGAAAAATATGGTATTTTGGAAATATCCGAATAATTACCTAAGAAGTCAGATTTTTTACCAAACAGATGTAGAAAATAAAGAATCTTCAAGCTTTAAATTTGTTGTGTAAAAAAAGAAATTGAAAGTTTTAATTTTTGTTGTAGGTAATTGTGGTGTGTCTGTTTTGGATCCTAACTTCTTCCTTCATCACCTGGAGAAAGAACATGGTCAGATGGTCATCTTCCTATGTGACAAATGCGAGGCGAAATACCTGAAGCCTTCTCAACTTCTTGGGGTAAGTACCTATTGTTGTTAACAGGGGATTAGATAAAAGGACAGTTGAGGCGTTCTTTGACAGAGAGACAAATACACCAAATGAAGTTCTCACTAATGATTGTTTAAATTTAACATGGTTCAGTCGTCAAGCTTAGCAAAGAAGAAGGATGCCATTCCTCGTACGCATAGGAAACGAAATTTAGAACTGTTGGTGGTCTCACCTGTCTTGTATGGAGCGCTTCGATTCCTCTTCGCTCCTTTTTCAGTTACAGGGGGGGAAATGTTGGGGTGCTTCTACAGATGAATTCAGAAATTAATTATTCTTTGACATTTTCCACGGGTTGCAACATTCATTAAAGGAAATTTAAGTGTCTCCGCGAAGTTTGAGTTTAGCTTTGATTCATATCTGATTGTCAACAAGAACTTGGCTATGTATTCGTAGCAGGAAAAGGAAGTTATCTTCTGAGTATTATTTGTAGACTTTTGGATCTCTGGACAAAAGAAACTAAAGCGTGGCTTATTTGTTTATATTAATTTGTGTCGTATGTCCAGTTTTGTCCGGTTGTTTGAGAATTTTTAACTTACCATATCCTTGATTCATCAAGCATGGGATTTACTTCATCTATCTACTAATTTTAAGAAAGTCACCTAGGTTCTCGGGTATGTCCCGGAGGGATAACTTGAAAAGTAATGTAGAAACAAAACAATTTTACAATTTTGAGCTCGTAGCGGCCTTGTAATTGAGAGAACCGATTAATAAAATCTGTACCTGAGAGCTAGAACCGCGTAAGTCACAAACACTAGTTTTCGAGAAAAAAAAAACTACTTTTACATAGAAACTGTATAATAGACTTATTTATTACATTATTTAAAATGTTTACAACAAGAATAATGCAACTATTATTGGAAGCCTTCGGAATACTGTACAAGACTTCATTAATCACGTTTTGGCCAAGATTGGGGTTACGCGGTTCTAGCTCTTAGGTACAGAAATTAAAAATGTTAACTTTTAAACCTCGATCACGATGCTTGGAGGCAGGTTTATTACTAAGATTCCTAGACAAAGTGAACTGGAGGTGGCTTGCTATTACTTTTCATTGGATGGAGATATTGTCCTTGCCTGTTCGTGAACACTTGGGAAACGCAAATAATTAAATAAAGGTGTTGGTAAATATGTTACATAGTTATTTAAATGTGATAATTTGTTCCCGTAGAAACACTCGTTTCATTCATTAATGTTTTTCTTTTCTTATTTTTATTTTCAGCATTACAAATTGCATTCGTGTAACCGATACCAGTGTGTGTACTGTTTGCATGGAACAGATACTCAAGAAGAAATGCATCATCATTTGTGTAACTACCACCCAAATCAAGCAGCTAACGTTGCCGTAAGAGGGCCGGCAGAATCAACGGTAAGGAAAATACGCGCTTTCTTACATATAATTTTTTATTTACTGTCATTTTGACTACCTTTTTTTCTGTGGCCAATCTTAATGTTTCTAGTATATGGAGAAATTATCGTCTTCACAAACATACAACGTGGACCGAACTAGTAGTTAAGACTCGATTGCTTCAGCACTAAAACCGAGTCGCCGTAGAGTGGAAGAGTGTTGGCGTAGTATTCGGGAGGTCGTGGGTTCGATCACAGCGACCGACCTTCCTGCCTGAGGTTTTTCCATGTTTTTTTTTCCTGTCACACCAGGCAAATGCCGGGATGACACCTTCAACATAGACCCTGGCCTCAAATTCAAATTCAGCACTAAACTCCTAACACAGTGATAGAAAATGACAGTGGTTTTAGTAGTACGCTTGTAGACCTCACTCAATACCCAGCTTCTCGGTTCGTGTGCAGACTGTTGACTACGGATTGACAGGTGTTTGGTGCAGGTTCAAACGATGCTCATGTCGTAATTCTGATGGATTTCCCATGATTTTTGTCACTCCCGAAGAATGTTGGGAAGGTATCTTGAAGTAAGACCAGGATTTTACTTAAAAGTCATGAGTGCATTTCAACTTTTCTTAAATTTGTGATCATTCAACGTCGTTCCAACCGTGGGTTGGGTTCGCTGTACCTCCAATAACTCTTTGTTATTCCACTTCCATTGCCTTCACCCACTTCTCTCTTGGTGTTCTAAAACACTTTCCATCCATTTTCCACTCTTAATATCTTCCTTGGTACCTTTTCTTCATTCATCCTTTTATATTATGTCTGCTAGATAGCTCCTTTCAATTGTCGTGTAGTCTTTTTTTTATTTCTGATCCTGTTCAGTCTACTCTCGATATTGCCAAAAAATCTCATGTGTCGTCTTTCCATCATCGACTTCAGAAGTATGATTTAAATTTTAGGTAATTTAAAGACTAAGGCTATTGAATATTTAGGCATGTTGTCTATGTAATATGAAATGATTTTTTTTTTAATATTCCTGATTTTCTCTTAATACCGTTGTGGAACCTACACGTACTATTAGAAATGTATCTGACTGAACATTTTTAGCATAGTTCTGGTATCTTTCTTGTAAAACCTTTACATGGTATCTTTATAAGTATGAAAATAGGTGTCTTAATTTGAGGGTCAACCTATGTTTTAAAATTGCACCATTTGATATTTAGTCGAGTGTACATTATTAATGCAGAGGCTCTAAAAGAGGTTACTTTTTTTTAATGCACTGGTTGTTATTCCTGCCACAGCCAGTATTCGCTTGCGATTGTCTATTCGATGCCAGCATGCAAATAAATTAGCCGTAATCGTTTAGTGCTAATAGAAACAGTACTTTTCAAAGTTCCCTGTACTGATTTTCACAGAACCTCAATTATTAAGTTTAAAACTGATAAGAAACGAATAATAGTGACGAAAATTTCAGCTTAGATTTTAATTTTATTGAGCTAGAGGTGTGTATGGCCTAAGTCACAATCACAAGTCTGAGGGCTGATCTCCCTTCTGAGGAAGATGTAAAAGAAGACAGCGGTTAGGTCCTTAGTTTAGGAACCAATTCGACATTCGCCGCGTATAAATAGACGAAAACTTCCAAAACTTCAGCTAGCCAGTATCAGAGCTTAAAGCAGCATGCCTCACCTAGCGCAGATCAGATAACCCACGGGGGCTTGGAGTATCGTCAGTGTTGCCAACAATAATCACGTGAAAATATCTAAACAGCAGTCTAGAAATAGCTAAAACCGTATCTTACTAATGTTAGAATTAGGCGTGTTTATCGCCAGAGCATGCACAAAAAGTAGCTAAGTCCCTATACACACTATAGAAAAGTGAGAATGTTTGGTAGCCAAATGAGTATTCAGAATGGCAACACTGAGTATCGTATCGTAGATGTTGAAGATATTGTTGGTAGAAACTCTTTCCATTGGCCATTTTATATGAATCTGAATGTACGTGGAAGCTTTAAGATGCATTGTTTCGACTATATATCTAGATTACTGTTAACTTGTATTTACATGCTATACCTAACAAATTAATGACCTCTATGAACGACATAAATATATTTTGCTCACTGGAATGTTACTTACACACACCTCCTAATCCTCTGAAAATTGTGGCTCGTAGGTCCTTTCACAGCCACCTTCAGCATTTAACGTAAGATTGAAATATATTTAGAAATTTATATCATTAAATGACAGTGATGCAGTAGAATTCTTTTGTTTCATTATGTTTCTAAAAAATGGTACTATACGTGTGTTAAGATTAAACACGTCAGAAAGGTAAATTCATCAGTTTTTACATTGTTAAAATCGAAACTGAGTCGCGTTCGCATTATTCCCGGCGCAGCACTGAAAAGGTGGACAATTACTGGAAATAAATTGAAATGGGTGGTTTTATTTTTCCGTGACCTTATCCACCTCACCCCTCAAAATAACTTCATATTGCAAAATACGGAAGTACTAACTGTGTGCAGAACAATTCAGTAATAATTTTTACAGTATATATACATTTATTTCGTATAAACTGGGTATTATCATCCATTTCATTGATATATTGAGAAAGGATTAGCCGTGTGGTTAACGCTTTTGCCTTCGATTCGAGCGTTCTGTGTTCGATATCTGTTGGTAACCTTAATTTCGGCGTTTACCCAGCATGGTGAGGGTCGTTTAGGAGGTACTTAAATAAAGAAGTAGGGAACTGCGGTCTAGAAAGGCAGAAATAGGGTAAAGGGTAACGTTGCGCTAACCCCTTCAATATTCCAGTGAACTAAATGTCAACTGTCGCTTTATGTATAATTGAGTTGTTTAGTTAAACAAACATACCGTTACCCTAAATATTTTATTGTGTTATATAGATTTTTAAATCTAAAAAAATTTAAGATTTTTGCTTTTTCTAATTCTGTACGTTTTAATAATTAATTTCAGTTCCTGACAACGCGGCCAACGGGAGATCTCTCATTGGACATCGTCGATTTGGACCAACAAGATGAGTTTCGTAATTGCCCTATAGTGACGCCAGTAGTTGAAGATGCCGAAGGAGATCTACCTGATTCATCGGTTGTCGCTTTGCCTGCTACTGCGGAAGTGATCAATTTATCAGAGCTATTGGCAACTTCTCCAGCGACATTTGGGATCGCTAGTACACATCGTGTTCTCAAGACTTCCAGTCAGTACCCCCCAGAATGTTCTAGTAGCAACCAAGATGTTAGTCCAGTGAAGTCAGCTGATCCGCGACTTCAGAAATCATCTCCAGCAAAGACTGCTGAAAAGAAAAGCGATAAGGCTACCAAGGTGACAGAAGAAACTGAAATCGTTGTATCGGATGATGATAAGGATGATGGAACAGGGAAGGAAAGTTCTCAAGATACATCAGGTGATGAAATTATCGTTCTCGAGGAAAGAAGTGACGTCATTGTTCTGGAAGATAAAAGGAAAGTCACGTCATCACATCCATCGAATCGGATTGAGAAGCCTATCCTGAAACTGGTACCAGATAAACCTATTCTACCGGAACCAATGGTGTCTTTCAAACTTCGTCCGCATGCGGCAGCCACTACCCTTAATGCCGTGGATCCTCTTGCTCCTACTCCAGATCCTGATTCAACTACTCCCGATCCCTTAGTCACTGAACCTACGTCCTCATCTTCTCGAGATTTGAAAACAAGTCCGCAGAAAGAAGAGGTGTCGTCGAAGACGCTCGATAATAGCAATACCAGTCCTGCTAAAAATTCTACAACGAGCTCTCCAAAAAAGGTTCAAGGTTCTTCAGATACAGCTGAAGAGGAAAGTATTAGCACCATAGAACAAGTGGAAGGAACTGGTCTTTCTGGGGCTTCGTTGTACCGGTGTGGTAACGTTGGGTGCACTTTCTCCGCAACCACTTCTAATCTCCTAAAAGACCATCTGCTTGTGTGTGACTACTCACGTTCGTCAAGTACTCTTGTGTGTGTGCATTGTGTGAAACAGTTTAAACATGTTACTACATTCTTAGAACATCTTCGTGTGCACGGAACCAAAAGGTACGCGTGTAGTCTGTGTGATTTCCGTGGACCCATTCCAGGTCATGTAGGAAGACATATGAAGCAGCAGCACCGGGTACAAAGTACTCGGGTTTCACCATTACATCCTCTGAAAACAGATCCTGAAACAGCGTTATTTGTAGTTTTTCCGAAAGACAATACTTCTACCAAAACCACTAATAAAGATGGACAAACGAAAGGTGGGAAAACAACCGGCTATAAATGTGTGTTTGGACCTGACGAAATAGAACAGCTTCCGAAACAGGCAATCTATCAATATCCCGTTCAGTGTTCACAGTGTAATTTTGGAACCAAAGTAAGAACTAACATAATTCGCCATTTGCAGATGCATTTACGTGGAGAAAAAGTTGAAATCCCTAAATCAGTTCCTATAAACCCGGTTCCGTGTTTGGAGAAGAAAGAAATGATGTTTGACAAAATGACCAACTGGGCAGGAAGTTCACACGCAGGACCTAGAAGGGATAGTGCATCTTCAGACACAAACCCATTAGTACCAACAGATCAGCCTGAAAGTGAGATCAAATTACCGAAATACGTGGAAAATAGATTTGTGTGTGCAGTGCCCCTGTGCAACTACATAACTGTAGATGATACAATGCTTCGATATCACATAAGAGCGCTCCATTTTGATGAAACCACTTACCGCTGCCCACACTGCGAAGACGAAACTCATATTTCCGTAGACAAATTAGGTGCTCACTTGAAACTACATGACAGTCGTTTGTACAAATGTCTGCATTGTTCATTTAACCATTTCCAGCGCGTTGTCATCGAGAGACATTTAGCAAACAAACATCCTGAAAAACGGCAGTTTGTCCAAGTCATTAGAGAACCAGAAGGTGAAAAGTCAGGCGAGGAAGGTGCTTCGAGATCAGGTGATGTACTTCAAAGCTTTAAGAACCCATGGCGATGCGGACTTTGCAGATTTTCGTGTGCTGAAAAGGAGGAAATTCAAGAGCATGCAAGGCAAATACATGATCTTCGAAGCCAGTATAAATGTGGTCTTTGTTCGTTTCGATCATCTGTACGTTCCGAATATGACGAACACTTCTCAACGAAACATCCTGGTGCAAGTGTCGAAATCATTTCCATATACCAGAAAGTAGAAAGAAAAGCTGCGGTTACTATCGAATTGCCGCCACGTAGTTCCGATGAGTTTGATACCACACCAATCTGGAGACGCGATTCAAATCGAGTGAATCATATTCGAGGGATTTTGATGAACGAGGAAGAAATTACTATCGTAAGTGATGATGAGTTAGGTGAAACAGGGTTTGAGACACCCCGTCAAGAGGATGTAAAGACGGAAGAAGGAAGATTTGGACCATTTGGAAAGCCACAGGGTAACCTATATGTGTGTCCGTTGTGCAATCGATATAGGACGAAGTATCGATGTGATATGAGGGAACATCTCTTCCGGGAGCTGAACTACAAAAGGTAAGAATTCGTTTTTTGTTCCATATTATTAGAGCTTGCTAATAAATGAAGTGTCGTTGGTATGGTGCCTTTAGTCGCTAGTGTTGAGTGAATTACTAAATAAAAATAACCAGTTACGTTACATTATTTCATCTTGAATGTCTTTGACAATAAAATACCTTTCATTCTAAGGAAAGTTAGTAAGTATTTATTATATGTTAGAGAATTACTTGCCTGTTGAAAGAACTACAGTAGTGGCATTAATTCTAGACATTATTAAAATTTTCATTCATTTTAATGTTACCAGATGTACGTAAGTTGTGGTATGCTAAATCAACAAATGATGCTTTTATTTTTTGTATATGGTTTTTCCATTTAATATTTATCATTTGTAGAAAATTGAATGTGTTACATTTTTATAAAAATATAAATAATAATAACTAAGCTTAACCGTTACCATTGAAAAACTTCCATTATTTAAATGTTTGTGCTCTTACAACATACTGTAAATTTGTCACGTGTTCAATTTCCTGTAATCGAAGAATGCATGAGCGTTATTGTTGCGTTATCCAATGTGGGGCAGCACGGCAAGACATGGTGTTGGACGTCTGGCAATGATACGGGGTAACATTAACGAAAAAAAAAAGAAGTCTTGGAGAAGAAATGGCTGCCCGCTATCCATGATTTATTCGGGAGTAACAACTAACGGCGCATTTTTTAGCAAGACAGTGCACCGTCTCACACCGTTACAGTCAATAAGAAATGGTTCCGTGACGACCAACTGAGTGTGCTTCTATAGCCTTGTGACAGTCCCGACCTCAAGCCGTTTGAGAACTTGTGGCCCAGGCTGAAAACCCTGGTGTCGAGATAGAAACGACAGTTGCTGATTAACAAGTTACAACAATGATGATAAAGCTTGTTCTCATTGGATAACGCAAAAATCGCACACATGCATACGTTGATTACCGGAAATCGAACACATTACAAATTTACACTATGTTGCAGGTGCACAAACATGTAAAGAATGAAGTAGGCTTTATTATTATTGTTTTTTATATTTTTTTATAAAAATATAACACATTTTATTTCCTAGAAGTGATAAATATTGAATAGAAACATCACACACGAAAAATAAAAGCATTTTTTATTGATTGAACATACTACAACTTACGTATATCTGATAACATTAATATGAATGAAAATTTTAATAAAGTGTCCAGAATTAATACCACTACTGTAATTAGATTTCTACGTTTTGGACGACGGAATCAACTTTCTACGATATGTCTTTGCCTGACAACTCTCCTATTGAATCAACGCCGTGACGACGTGAACAATATGTATTTGCTACTTGAGAATGTACAAAAATTGATTTCTATGGCCTTATCTGTTTCCACTTGCGGCATATGTGCCTAGGCTCTAGGGTCTTGGTTTTGAATTTATGAAGATTTTTTTTTCTACGATTAGTTTGTAGCGGTAGCGCGTCTGTCTACGAATTGGGTGGCCTGGGTTCAAATCCCTGCCAGGACGCTGTAGACTCCCCCCCCCCCTACCCAACTTCGTGCCTTAGGTCGAGAACATGTGGAGCGGTACCGCCACATCTCCATGCGACGTTCAGTGCGCGTGCGCATCGTATAGAGGTTATCTTTACCTTTTTTTTTTACTAGCACTTACAAACAAGCAACTCTGATTAAAGAAGTTAATGTAGGTAAAAGGTAACTTTGTTACTTGCGTTCCGTCATTCCCAAAACTGGCCATTACTGAGCTAGGAATGACATTTTGCACTTTCCTAGTTTCCTTCCATCCGTGGGAAAGGAGTGTTTGTTCGTTAAAGCGTTACAGTACCTAACCCTCGTAGTCCAGTCGTGATACTCGATAGTGGGGATGCATGTATGCTCGAAACCTGCTGCCGGTCATCCTGACTGATGTTTTCCAGGGTTTTCCTCGACTTTCACCAGGCGAATACCGAGATTGTTCCTAGGCTAAAGTCTGGTCGCGACTTTTCACCAGACGTAGTTGCGGAGGTACACCATCCCTCAAAGTTGTGACAGACATAGACCATAGATGTCTGTCCAGGACATTAGTGTAAATTAAACGAACGTCAAGTAGGTAAGAAGTTGATTTTAAAAAATTCAGACGCGTTTGTTGTGTTAAAGAGGGTTTAAATGCTTAGTTTGTTATATACGAAAAATTTGATCAAGCTTAGCTTAGCTTAGCTAAGAGGCTGTCAATTAATAAATAACTGTGGAAACCTCCGGAATTTCAACATTGGAGAAAATAATATTAAACCATGAACGTTTCAGACTAAGCTAAGTGATTTGTCATTATCTGAGATGTTAAAGAGAATAGTAAAGACAGAGAATATAGAAACCTATCGTCAAAAACATCACAACATGGTTTGTGTGTGAAGATACGGAAATTAACCTCCGGTGAGATGTAGAGAGAGAAACAAGAGCAACACAAGAATGTCAAGATATCCAGAAATGTTCATACCTCTGCTACTTCTCCGTGGAGTTCATGCACACCATGAATTGGAGCACAAATTTTTTGTATACCCTCCTCAAAGAAAGTTCCCGCCTGAATAATAAGACAGGAGGGACACGAGTTCGTTCTTCTTGAAAACTCCTACGCCATTTCTGTACAGGACAGACTTTCGTGAACTGACTTCCATACACAATACACACACTGCGATGAATTTCGGCCGCGACCAATCCATCAGTTTCAAGGAATCAGCTGAGAGAGCGAACTTCGCACTTGGGGAGACCGCGGTCTCACAGGCTATGTTGAACATTGAAGACTTGAACGCAGACAGAATTCATCGGAGAGAGTGTGTTGTTTTCGCCTACGGAAATCAGTTCATGAGAGTCTGTCCTGTGCAGAAATGGCGTCGAAACTTTCAACTTATATCCATGATGAATCTCCTAGGAAACTTCCTTTGAGGAGGAGGTACAAAAATTGGTGCTCTGTTTAGATCAGTGCCCTCGTAATACTTACTTAAAAGCAGAGTTGTCAAATTCAAAGCAAGTGCGAAGGACTCAGGGAAATTTGAAACGTTAATAGTTTAAAGAATGGAATATATTTTCTACGACGTTGATGATCTAGAAATTTCCCAAATAAGTAATTTTATAGAAACCTCAGGATGGCCGACCTGCGCAAGGTAACGTACATGCCCTCGTGAATGCCGATTTGCGGGCATCGACTTCATACAAGTACACCAAGCCGATTTTAGCCTGCTCCTTGATATTGAATAGATTCCTTTACACATTGTTGGAAACAAAATAGTGGCATAGTTTCATACGCAGATTTATGAATATTTTAAGGCACATAGTTATAAGTAAAAGAGAATCGTGGTAGAATTATGATTGAAAGAGAATTGACGTTTTGTAATATTTTACGGAGCATTAGAGGTTGTTTAGTAACTCGCTAGACTTTAACCAAGCTAAGAATCATTGTGGAGTGTTTTACATTTGTAACGATAGTGATTATCCGCTTGCGTACTGTTCGAGCATAATAAGCGTTCGCCTATCTACCTAAGTGCGAAAACTCAGTTGCTAGTGTTAGCTTAGCATTCGGAAGGTCCTGGGTGCGAACCCAGTAACCGACCTCCCTACCTTAGTTTCTTCCAGGGATTTTCTTCAATCAGGCTAGGCTAGTACTGGGATGATACCTTCAAAACTACACCCTAGCCGACTTACCACATCTTCTCTTCTCCCGTAACTCTGCTTAAGCCGAAGTTCATAAATTCAGTTCAGTTCAATTTATTTTCCTATCAGGCGAGGAAATTCAGATAGCTTCCATGAGAACTGCAGAGTTCGAATGGGGGATGCTTGTTCCAAGGATACTGTGTATTAAATCTTTATTTGCAGTATCTGGCCTATTTTCTTACAAGTACAACTGGGTGAGGTGGCTCAGCGAAGCTTTGTCCGCATGTGGAGACCCCGGATTGAAATTCGAAATTTCCTTCATTTCCACCAATAATAAATGCTGCCGTTAATTTGAATTAAATCTAAACAGGACGACTATCTTCCTTTGTGTTTTACCTTGGTCAATATAAATTTACTGAACAGACTGCCTGAAGCCTTCAGTTCCTGTAAAGTTAAGTTTGTATACGTAGACTCGAATCTGTAAGTGTATTTGTCGACATGTTTAATATACAAATCCACTCGGTGGACCAACCTGCATACTTTTCATGGCTTGATTTGCTCAAAGGGAAACCGTAGACTATATCTAGAACCCAAAGTTCGACCGGGCTGGGAGGAGGGAGGAATGTGATGGTACACTTTTGAGGAACCTATTTTATTTGTGTTAATGAAAGGATGTACGCTTTAGCATTACAATAAGTCTTTTAGTCCGGAAATCAGGGATTTTGTGTATTCTTTATTTCTTTGGTTGGTCGGGTCTTTATTGAGCAAACGGCAATTACCTGTAGTGCCGTCTTTTAGGTGTCATTTCATTATTAACTTTTCCCAGTTACCTTTTATTTCCTAACTATAAATAATTATTGTGTATATCTACAATATGTATGGTTTTTATCTACGATACTGTTTTATTATATTTATTGTCTTTCGCTCATCGGATATGCAGTTTAGTGCATATGGACTAGTTCTACTAGATCCGCATGTTACTTTTCTACTACGCATCACTTAATATGAGCATTTGCAAGTATTTATTGTTAACGAATGCAGTATAGTTCGTCCTTGTATAATTAATGAAAATCAAGAACTTAAATTTATTGCTCATAGTTTGAATTTGGATCTAATCCTACTGAAGTGTTCCGTCTGGTAGTTTGTCTCAGAATTGTACTGTAAATATAGGTCTCTAATTTTTTTTTATTCCAAGTACGCTTTATATATACTGATATGTATAATTCCAGTAACATTTTCTTTATATCTACAGTTCCTGTTATTTAATTGTTGAACTGATGTGTTGCCTTTGGATGTATCTTGATAGGTAGTTGCGTCATATTATTGATATGTTCTGTGCGTTATTGGAAATTCGTCTATTTCTACATGTATAATTATTTTTGGTGTGTTCGGCTAGGACCGTGAATTTTCGTCGTGCTGTTTTAACTGTTCCATATGGTGATTCTCTCCCCCCCCCCCCCACACACACACACACACTCCTTAAATTGTTAAAAATTGGTGATAATTTAATGACCTGTGTGTTGCATCATCTGTATCGTAATTTAAATAATATTTATCTCATTTTCAAACAGAAATACTAACATATATGTCCATTGGTGTTACGTAGAGGTTTTGTTTTAAAAGTTTTTAGCGAGAGACGTGAACTTTTTTAAAAAAAAATATATATTTTTTTTTACCCTTTTTAAATTTTGCTTTAATGACGTAACAAACCGTAAAATAAAAACATAATATGATCTGTAACTGAAGGTTACAAGGTTTCCGCATCAACTTTGCTTGGTATGCACTATGTTTAAACAAATAAACACCCTCCTTGAAAGGGTATCTTCGTATAGGGAACTTAAGTACGGACGCTTCATCTGGAGGTTATAGTTGACCTTATTTATATGAAGTTTACCTCTGCACCGATCTAAATCAATCCTCGTAGTATAGGACAAAAGATTTCTACCCACACTTGAATTTGAATTGTGGTTTTCGTCCTAGACAAACTCGTAACTTCCAAAAACATGTACTATTAGAGCGTAGAACCTGAATTGCCACGTGACCTGTACGTTCCGGGTTCGAAACCCGACCTTTAGTGTTTCAGTAGTCAGCCGTGTGGAATACTGACGTACCTCTATTTGACATGCACACTCAAGTATAATCATCGTGTTGTGGACCCCCCCTTCCCCCGATCTAGTCCGGCGAAGTGTAGCAACTCGTCGTACCATCGATTCCACATTTGGACTGAAGACCTATGGGAGAGATGCTGAACCACGCCTCCGGATAGCCTCCTACAGTTCTCTGAAATGTGTAAGTGCAGGATCTTTGTGGCCACACCTTTTGTCAGAACTGTGTGAAGCTGGCTTCAAACGGATTCTGGACAACTTGGACACGATGGGACGGTGCATTATCTTGCTGGAACGTTCTATCTGTAGTGCTACATAAAGTTCATGGAGGGCTGGAAATGGTCACCATGCATGCAGCTAGTGATCACCGGTTAGTGACGTGGTGAAGAAATGCAGAGGTCCTAATCTATCAAAGAACGCTCCACTGACTTGCTGGATATTCCTAAGATATCTCTTGTATTGAATGTGGATATGACTTGAGGCAGTGTCGCTTGCCTTTTAACATGGATAATTCTAACTAGACGGTACTGATAATGATTGACCTTGGGGTGTCCGAAAAGTTAGAGCGCTCGCTTTCTGTGCGCCTGGTCACGGGTTAGCGCAGTGGTTCGGAGCTCACTTTACCAAAAACTTAGAGTTCCCACTCCCTGGAATAGTCAGGGAATCCAGCTTAGCACTAAAAAGTCCTGGAAAAGTAAGGGAATTTCTCTAAAAATGTCTGAAAACATGGAAAAGTCAAGGAATTTGATAGCTTATTGTTTGAAGTTCATTTAGCTACAGCAAGCATTTAATGTTAGATCGTTTTTGAAATTACTTGGAGGCTAATGTGCCAACCGTGAAGTAATTTAAGAAAAGAATACAGTGAAATATTTTGATGTATCTTTATTTTCATGCAACTATGATCTTTATTTTCCCATGGAATTATGAGATATATACAAAATGGGGTACCTGGAAATTTCTGAGTAGTGACCTGGAAAAGTCAGGGAATTTGATCTTGGGAAATGGGAACCCTGACTTAGGTCCCGTCCTTATCTCACCAGCTCGTGTAGGACGTTAATAACACTGATAATGATTAAGGACCTGTGGTGTGGCATTGCCTTTTGTTGTAAGCTATTCGGTTCACACGTGATATCATCTCGCTCCCTTGTGCTTGTCACTTGTTCAAGTCCCTGGGTTCAATTAATCTGAGTGATTCGGAGTTACTTTAACAAAAACTGTAGGTGCAGTTCATAAGTTCGTGTAAGATACCAATCGCAGTCACCATGCACATCAAGGAATTGAGAATGTTAACACAGCTTCGGAATATGAATGACCCACTGGTCTGTGAACCACAGCATGTGCCCCGTTGAAGCTCCATAATTTGTATCCTTGCCACAGGCTGCTGGCCGGTGTTCAACCTGACATACGAGATCACACCTCAAAACTAAGCTGACGAGATGTACTTTTTTTTAAAAGAAAGTTGATACTCCGTATACTCGCACTTTTTTTTGACAATGTACATTTTATACGCTTTTCATTCTTTGTGCATACTACGTGCGTATCTATAAGGATTTTTTTTTATTAGCAGGTAGGTTTTCTACTAGTACATTTTGCCTTTTCATTTTTATGGTTCAAGCAGGTGTTTTAGCTTTCTAAGAAAAAAAACTTATGTTCAAGAGTTGGCAGTCCAACCTTCATAGGTTGTGTGCTGAGCGGGTAATTCCAAGATATACGCGCGATTTGTGCAGCGCATCGCGTAGAAAATGTAAAATTAAAACAGGCGTGCGAAGAAACATAATTCTTTTCTAAAATCTTCAAAGAGACACATCATTGCAGTGTGCGATTCTACCATATCCATGAGAAATAAAGGTAGATATCGAAGAGCATATTTCGTCTAAGAAGCACAACGAAAATAGTGTTATTGGTTCTAAAGAAAAACTTCAACTTTAAGCGTAAAGAACTCGCGAAGAATCGAAGCTTCCATACATAAAACTTTTATGGTTACATCATAATATAAAATATGACAATTTATTTCGAGATATGGATTCCACGTCAAAATTACTGATTAAAGTTATCAATATTTTCGATTAATTTGTGGATGAACAAAATCGAAATCAGGGAGAAAGTGACTAGTCTGAAGTGAGATCAAAGAAAGAACTACAAGAAGCTCCATTTGTTGTGATTTGTGATGCTTCTATTTTCAATTCAGTTTAATCATTGCCGATGTTAGAGCGTTATTGTGTTTTACATTCTGAGTTTGAAACGAAAAAAAACAACAACAAAAACTTCTTTTGAATACAGAGGAACACATACACAAATGGAACATCGTAAAGTGTGTGTTCTGTAGTTCTTCAGGCTATTTGCGTGTACTGTGTAGAAGCTAACGTTATATGTTTCCTTTCGGATAACGCTGCTGTTAATTCTGACAGCCTGATAAAGAAAGCGTTAGAAATTCTGTATGCTATTACCGAGAGCAACCTAATATAATCACTATAGGTTGTATGTAGTGTTGTAAAAAAAAAAAATTTTACACAGCAAGTATTTAATGCTTTACATTGCAGATAATCAATGTAATTAGCAGGATTGGAGTTAAGCTTTCATACATTCATCCCAATTTACTATTGCTTTGTTTTCCTGCAGCCTTACGAGGCAAATGATGGGATTATTTATGCATTCCCTGCCACATTGCTATACTTCCTATATCTTCACCCTGACACACATAAGGAAAGACATGGACTGAAGTTATTTGGTTTAGTTTGTAATAAAATACTAATAAACCTCCAGGGACCTGAAGAAATATTTTGAATTATAGGAAGAATCTTTAGCTCAAAATCCGGGGAAATAACCTGCTTCTGTTCAACGACAGAGATATATGTATGGGATTACTAGTACATTGTATTTCACTATAAAAACGCGGTGGATTTGTTCCCTTGTGTTCCCGGCTCCAAGCCTCGCCTCATACT
This sequence comes from Lepisma saccharinum, assembly GCA_022664845.1. NCBI lineage: Eukaryota > Metazoa > Arthropoda > Insecta > Zygentoma > Lepismatidae > Lepisma > Lepisma saccharinum. The sequence goes on from JAGDQP010000213.1 coordinate 186,628, forward strand.
GTGAAAATATGTACAGAAGAGTTGTATAAATGCTTAATGAATACTCTTGTAAACGAGCAACTACATATAGGTTTCTTCTAATGAGTCTGTTGCAATAGGGCTCTGAGAAGTATTATTTCAAAGTATTTCATAGCGTAGCAGAGTCCCGTGGCTCCACCGCAATTTTTGAAAGTATAGGAATAACTATCGGCACGTAACAGTATGGGGGGGTATTTTAAAATCGGGTGGCAACGCTGACAACTGGATGCTTGGGTACAAGGAACAACCACGTTATGTTTCGATTGTGTAGAATATGTATACTCAAAACTTGGTGCGGATACCTTGAACTGAATGGAACAAGTAAATAATATAATTTTTAAAATTGATTGGCAACATTGTCAACTGTGGGACCTGAAGTACCTCTATGACGCGTCCCAATACGTATATACAAAGTTTCGTCCTAATATGTTCAACGATATGGAAGCAATTAAACATTTTATTTTTTTGAAATTGGTTGGCGACACTGATAACCGCTGCACCGGAAGTACCCACGTGAACTGACCCAGTACCTGATGCACATGTCAAATGTGTAAATCAATGCGGATACGTCCAACGGTAACAAATATGAAATTAGATGTTTTAATCGTTTGGCAACCCTGACATACTACGGTACCTGGAGTGCCTGTATGACCTGTCCCAGTACCTAATGAACATATATCTCAGATTTAGTGTAAATCAATGCACACGTGTAGCTTTGTATTGATAAAGGCATTTCTATAAATTGAATTTTAGAACAGGCTAGCAACACTGACAACTGGTGCTTTAGGTCGGGGCAGATACGGTATGGGAGAAATTTTTTAAAATGATTTTTAAAAAAACGTTGGCAACACTGAGAAGTGGGCATTCCGGAATATCTCACATATGCCAAAAAAATATTTGTAATATAGGGTTTAAGTTATGTTGTATTTCTTCTTAATTACCTATATAAAAGTAATTCTTGCATAAAGAGACGTTAGCAGTATTATAAATTGCTGTCTTGAAAAAAAAAAAGGCTCATGTTTTTTTTAAACGTAAGTTTTAGGGGAAAAAAGCTATCCCCTGTGCGATACGCACGCGCCGTGAACGGTGCATGGGGGATGTGGAGGTAGCGCTCCACATTTTCTAGACCTACGGTACGAAGTGAGGTGGGGTGGTCAGTCCCACGCTCGACCGCCTTTACCTTCCCAAGGTGCACAGGAATACCAAGGACACTCCGGTACTCGGTTTGATAGGAGGCTGAGTGCACCTCAGATCGCCAGGCATGGGAACACTCCAGTGTCCTGGCCGAGATTTGAAAACGAACATGTGTGTGTTTTTTTTTTAAGTTACAACACTAGTTTTGTGGCATACAGAATACATAATGCCTTATCAGCTTGTACCACAAAAGTAATTCCCATTAATATTGAGATTATTGTATTAAAAAATATATACCAGTAATCATTTTGAGACTATACAGTTCGAACAGAAAATCTAAGCGTGCCAATTTCAAGTATTACCAGCTTACTCAAAAACAAGAGGGTGAAAAACTATTGAGCATATACTGAAAAACGAGAACGATACAACAACACTGTCAGTACTGTTGTGAAAGTGAAAATACACAGACTTACGATGTGATAAATTGAGTAAAAAAAAAAGTATTAAAAATCTACTTCTAATGACAAAGGCCTCGAGGCGGCAGAGAGGTTAGTGCACTCGCTTTTCGGCGTGATCAGGGCTTGAATTTCCGCCTAGGTCCATTGAACTAAATGGTTCAGAGCCCACTTGACCGAAAACTATAGGTCCTCTCCTTAACTCACTAGCTCGTTTAGAATATGATAATTTCAGAAGAATATTAGGGCTAATGGAAAAGTAAAAATAAACCATTCAGATTTACTAATTCATATTGTATGTATCGATAGAAATATATAGAATTTTTATTATAGAAATTAATTAAGTACTCGCACATATACGGTTTGAAACAAACTCCTTTTAGACAAAACTAATCAAGATTTTAGCATTGAATTCATTTTTATAAAATATAGCTTGTCCAAATATAAATGACAAAATTAGGCGAAAACGGAAATTAATAATTTCACGGCTGGAAGATACAAAAAAGTAAAATAATTCTCACATTGAACAACGGAAGGAACATGCGAAGATTGTAGGAGTGATTAATTCAAGATATGATCACGGAATATCCTTGTGAGTGTTATTTGTCGTTGAAGAATTTTCCCACTAAAATACAGTTTCTGCGTTACAAATTTAATTTGTTATATCTCAACTTTGAATTTAGCTTCTGAGGCTTAGGCTGGGGGAGAGAATGTTGGAACGTAGACGGCCAGGCACCATCCCAGCATTTGCGTGGTACTGAGGAAAACATCTGGAAATGCCTGTCAGGATGGTCGGTCGCTGGAATCGATCCCAAGACCTACCGAATGCTGAGCCACGGCTGCTCGGTAATTGTTATATCTAATAGAATTTAAATTGATGTATCTGCTAATTGTTTTGTAAACTTTATTATTGGATTACGGAAAATAGGTTATTTTCTGTAGTGTCTACATAAACGTTGGTAAACTTCTTTGGACTTCGGCCCATCACAATTTTCCCATAGCTACTAAAATCCACACCCATGCCCCTGCCCGGACTCGAACCCGGGACCTTCGAGCCTGTCCTACCGCCGCAGACCGCCCGGCCGGCTGTAGTGACTACATCAATTTATCCTCCCTCGCCATCATATTTTTCGGTGATAAATGACATTGTATCCCTGGTAAAGTGAGGTAAACCTAGCTCACGATAGTTTGATTCCGCGATTCAGTCCCAGAAGAGGACCATCCGATTATCAGGTAAAAAAAAAA
>JAGDQP010000214.1:0-89819 GCA_022664845.1 Lepisma saccharinum
GAATCAGCATGCCTTTCACATGGGATGGGGATTTATCTGCATTCCTTAGTTTTTTACCTGTAAAGACAATGTCCTAATTATTCTTTATTGTCTTCTTCTCTCGTCTCTCTTCACTCCATCCTCATTACGCCTCATCAGCGTCCAACTGAGTTTCTTTTTAATCTTCTCCATCAGCAGCCAGTTACTATTCTTCCAAATATAATCTCATGGCAGATATGAACCAGTCTCCCTCTGCAACGTTTGAATTTCTGCAGGTTTAACTCTTTGGGCATAAGACTCCTATCCTTTGAGAATTTATGCATCCTGGTGACCCGCCAAAGACCTTACCAGATGCATTGTTAAATATTAAATTTTGAAATCTATTTTTCTTTCTATTCCTTTCTTAAATTTCTTGTTTATTCTATGTTCTTTCATCCTTCCTAAAGACCTAAGAGACCAGTGTGAGTTAAAGGGACGGAGGTCCGTCGCCGGTCCCTTATAAAACCCTTTAACTGTGATCGCTGAGTGGAGGTCCCGGCGGCGAGGGTCATGGAGTCTTCTGGGGCAAAGAGTTCCGGAGGTAAAATAGCCCCCCATTCGGATCTCCGGCGGGGGGCTGCTCCAGGGGACTCTATGAACAAGGTTAGAAACAATGACGGCTCTTTGCCTTCCACCAGCCAAGGCAGTAGGGAACCTGATTCCTACGAAAAAAAGTTGAGACAGCACATAGCTGAGCTGAAGAACGATATTGGCGTGAGGGAGTTTTCCCACCGTGTTATGGAGAATACAATCCAGCAGCTCGAGTCAGAAATTCAGTCCGTTGACCTGACGAGAAGGTCCCCTCAAAAGCATCCCCCGAAAATGACTCGTCCTACTCCTCGAGCATTAGATAATCTGGAGACAGAGAAACTGAAGAGGGAAGAGTTATAGAGCCTGAAAAGCGATTTAAGGTACTTAAACACAGAACTATATTACCACCTACTAAAGAGCGGAAGATTAACGGAGAAAGAAGACAGAGAGTTAAACCCTAACAGGATGGAAGAGGAGAAAGTAACCGAGAAGAAAGACGAGGAGGAGGAGGGAGAAGGGAAAGTAACCGAAAAGAAAGACGAGGAAGAAGGGGAAGTAACCCAGGAGGAAGAAGTAGCAGAAGCAGAAGAACGCAGAGGAATAAAATGGAAGAAGGTTGTTATGGTGACAGCTACCTATGGCTTATGGCTGTGGCTGAATTTGTGAGAAGAAAAGAAAAGCGCTGGAATAGTCAATAGGAGATAGGACGACGACTGTAGAAAGAATTGTGTTTCTTAAATTGTGAAACAATCGATAAATCTTGATGGAATTGTCTTTCATCAACAGGGAGCACTTATTGGTTGTAGAGAGTCATGTATATTAACGTGAAGCTCAGTTGCGGAAGCCACAAGTTCTTGACAACAGTCAAAATATCGTGAAAGAGATTTCGAGAATTGAAGTAGCATTCAAAATATGCAATGGTTGACTGACAGCATTTGAAGTATAATCTTAAACATGGTGGCTCAATTCAAGTCTACGACTTTTAGTAGGTGGAACACCGCTTTCTGAAAGAGTTCAGAATTTTAGGGGCATTTCAAGCTAGAAAAGTATTTTAAATAATGGAGAAGATGGAGCCAATGTTACAAGAAGTTGTAAAATCTAGGAAGAGATGGCAGCAGATAAGCCCTTGAGTTATCTAGGGGCACCTTGGCATAATTTACAAGTACTTGCTATTCGAGTAATGCATTAACTGCGTAATGGAATGGAAGGCAATCGTGCTAGCCGGAGACTTGTGAACAGTTTATTTAAAGCTCAATTGGGAAGTTTATCAGAGGACGTTTACTATGAAGAAACTACAGTTCCATTACGAGTGGCGTTGCAACGCAGGGCACGAACCAAGGACGATTAGTACGACCATCAACATTTCCATTGCAAATGATGATCCAGCGAGATGACTCGATATTCAGAATATAAATTAAGCAGAAACATTCTATCCTCGATAGCTGATAGAGACTTGAATGTCTCCAACGAAATGTGGAAATACTAACAGCGAAATTCCAATCAGAAATAAACACTTTAAAAGAAAGATCTGAACAAAGCATAATGAAAGTTGTGCAAGAATTCTTAGATTTCCAAAACGAAAGCGAATAAGACGAAGAAAATCTAGAGGCAAAGAAAACCGAAAACCAATTTTATGGGACATGTGTGACATTTTTAAAACAATATCATGATGATACTATAAAGAGCGAATACCAAACATTAACCAAAGATATCACAGATATCAAAACAAAATATGAAAAACAAGCTAATTACATCAAAATTCTAGAAACAAATATTGCCTCGGTTGAAAAGGAATGTCAAGAAATTGTTCAACACATAGAAATTCTGGAAAGCAGACATCAAGATACTTCGACAACTAAAGGAAACAATTCTTAACATCAAGGTCTTAAATCAGTGAACAGCTGAATGAGCAATCTGTAAATCCAAACAAATTTACAATGGAACTAAAACAACCGATTCTTGAAACTAAAAGAAATGGTTCGGTACTAGAAGGAATGTCGCAGAAGAATCGTATTACCTCAAAAGTTCTTCAGAGTCAAGAAAGAACAGGTGATAACGATGAGAGTAGTTTGTCGATAGAGGAGAAGAAGTGTGAAGCCAAACTGACTGCTGAAAGAAAGAAATAAGGAGAGAATGTTGTCAGCCCTTCGTTGAGTACCAATAAAGCAAATGGGCAAAAATGGTTTTTTTCTTCGCCTACTAGTTTTGTTTTAAATCCAGTTTGTAATAGCGTTCCTAACAAAGTAGAAGATGCAAGTAATTATTACCAGAGTCAAAATGATTGTCGACAATTATGTTTCTTTAAGAATCAAGATACAAAAGTGTCCTATGGAAGAAATAAATCATTGGAAAGGAGCACCATAGGCATTAAATTGAGGAAAATGGAAAAATTGTTATATCAAATTGATAAGCAAAGAAGCCACCAGTAAAAAGGGTCTATCTCCATCCAATGTAAAGTTAGGTAATGAAGAATGTAGAACATTATCTAAAACTATTTTCTGAAATCAGAGATAGCAATGTTAAAATTGAACGTCAAGATTTGGCAGAAACGTCCAAGAAGTCGGGAGGAACCACTGTAAAGGAAAAGGAAGAAGAAGAAGAACCATTGCCCATATTTGGAAAAGGACAACGAAAATGAAATACCAACTACGAAGGTTTGGTCGAAGAAATGTATAAAGAGTTTGGAAGAAAGAAATTTTCAAAAGGCTTCGAACCACTGGGTGCAAGCGTCTAATCTCTTTTATAAACGTAAGGTTGACCTTCGTAAATATTTTTCGTAAGGTCGAGCCGAAGAAAAACCAATATGTGGGCAGAAGATATGATCAAAACGAACTCCATGAAATTACCTAGCTTAATCATTAATGAAATCAACGAAAATGAAAGAATTGTTAATAATGAAAGTAAAATAAATTATTATGAAACGAATTGTTATGAAATAAATTATTACATAAAATCATTTATGAGGAATAATTTATGATGAATAAAATAATTTACTTTTAATGAAATAAGTTATGATTATCGAAATAATTTATGGTGAATGAAATGATCTAGAAAATCAATTATTAAGCGAAAATTTTACTGAAATAGTTTGATGATGAAACTTTATAATATATTTGATGAGAAAAGATAGAACTATTATCTTTATCGTGCTACATACATATGTTCCCAAATATTTAAATTTATTTCCTTTCTCTATGATCTCATTCTCAATTGTTACGTATCTATTTCCTTCATCCTCTGTGTTTCCGTTTCTTATCAACTATTTTGTTTTTTCTACGTTCACCTATAGATCTATGTCATTGCAAGTTTCTACTAAGACATCGGTGCTACCTTGTAGTGCATCTGCGTCGTTCCCTAATAAATCTACATCATCCGCGTATACGAACAGTTCGTTTAAGCCATTCAACGTTAGTCCTTTTTTGTCATCTTTTATTTTTAGATTGACGTATTCTAACGCAAAGTTAAATAGCAGTGGTGACAACAGGGCTGGATTTATGAGTCTAGGAGCCCTAGGCCCATGTATTGTAGCGCCCCCGCGCAGTTCCTTATCTTCATTTCTCTCTCCTCCCGTCCCTTTCCTCTTTCCACCTTCACAGTATGACAAATTACTCTTTTTTCTCCTCTCGCTATTTAGTAGTAATAGTAAGTAACCAAATACTGTACTAATTATTTTATTAGCCTGTAATGTTTAATCGCATTCGATACGCCACACTAAATATTATTATAAATTGAATCTTTATATGTTAATGGGCAATTAGCAAAACCATTAAATAACATTCGTGGATAGGAAACTACTACACATTGCTTCCCTCAAATATTTTTTCGCCTTGATAATACTAATAATTAAATGTTTCTAACTTGAACCAGTAGCGGCTCGCCAAGTAAACTTAGTGAAGGAGCACTTCTCTTATTGTTTCGAATAAAGAATGTTTTTGAGAGAAAATAAAATAGATATAATAAAATCCCTACAGAGAAAAAAACAAATAGTTTTTTGAAATCAGTTTTGTGTCCTGCAAGAAGTAAATATTATTATGCTGGAAGCTGACGATGCTACTTTTATGAACCTTCAAAAAATGTAGCTATATGTGCTTACTATGGCGGGGACAGTTTAACTTACTTTGCGTTAGGCAGAGAAGCGAATTTCTTTCAGTTGACGGGCGATGAGCTGCTTGGTTGCTATGACAACCTAGACGCGGCAGGCTATTCTGGCCGGTGAAAGTGTAAAGCGCAGCGCAGGAGAAGGTGTCGTCTGCTTTCTATATATAAAAACAATACCTCTCTTCCGGCTTTCCAACGCGCAAGTGAAATAAAGCTGTCCCCACCCTAGCAACGCTATGTACGCCTGCACAATTATTAGTAGTTTTGTTTTTGTGTAGTAAGAAATCAAGTGTGATAGGAGGTATTTGTTACTTCATTGGTCTTCAATGAAATGAAGGACCTGAATTACAAAACATCCAAAATCCACTTTTTTTCGTATTTGCATTTTTCCTGTTCGGTGGTATGTTCCAAGAGCTATCCACTTGCATAAACATTACATCCTAATCCCAACTCAACAAGCTTTTCTTAATACAAAATAATTTCAGCAGAATAGAATAACATACCAAGACCTTGGACTGTTTTTGTTCCTCCTGAAAAAAATACTAAGGTGGACTTGGGATGTTTTGCAATTCAGGTCTTCAAATGTACTAAGCAAGTATTGTGCATATTTCAAGTTCGTATTTTGCATAATACACAGACATTTCTTAATGCTCCATAAGTATTTTCAGAAAGCAGCCAAACTTATTGTTCTTTAAGGGAGTAAGGGTTTTGACCCTAGAAGTTCTATAGATAAATGTCCTTAAATAAGCATGCACGTCAACGGTGTAATATAGTCCTAATGCCATGTGAGTTGACCGAGGCGCATAATGCAAATCAAAAATGCTTTAGCTCTAGTTTTTAAGCGCTCGTTTTAGCTGTAACAAAATGCTCGCCGAGGAACGCCTTTTCTCAGACTTACATGCCAGTTTTGAGAACGCTCTAAACCAGCGTGTAAGCTTCTCAGGACAGGGCCACAGTTTTTGTTAAAATGGCCACCGAACTACACCATCAAATGGACCCCGGGCGGGAATTGATCCTGTGACTACGCCACACACTTCTGGGTCACCCCGAGGTACTACATGCCAGTCAGTTAAATGTAAATTAATCTAAAATTGAAATAGTGAAATTGAAATCAATGAAAAAAATCTGATGTCATTGCTGGTAGTCCGCATGGGGCATATTTTGGAGAGTACCGGTACCCAGTCGTGTAACTGGCGTAGTATTCCATATCTCCAGGTGACATCATAGGGAATTTCTTGCAGTATCTCATAATGTATTCGATCCAGTACTGAGGATGTAGGTCTACTTCTAACATCTCTGAGAGAAAAAAGTGATTCTTCTGATTTTCTAGAAGTTTTTTTTTTTAGTGTTATGGTGTAAGTAATATGTATACGAAACGCCGGCCGAGCGGTCTGCGGCGGTAGACCATCGGCTCGAAGGGCCCGGGTTCCAGTCCCGGCAGGGGCATGGGTGTGGATTTTAACAGCTAAAGGCGAATCGTGACGGGCCGACGTCCAAAGTTACTAGACTGGTACATATAAAAATAAAGTTTACCAAAGTAAACGAAATATAAAGAGTCCCTCTGAAGGCCGTGAGTGATTGCCACAAGTCTGCCTCTCTGGAGAAGCATTGCCACAAAGTTGGTTGTCCAGGAAATTGAAGAGATTAAAATATGTTGCCGCAAGGTACAGTGTGTACGTACGGTGGTTGGCACATTGTCTCCCATCCAAATTGTATCACTAGCCACCCGCGCCATGTGGGACAAGGAACAGTACACCCTTCTGACTCACTAATGATGTATCCTTCTACTGCAGTACCTGTTCTAACTGCTGCGACTACAGGACAGCAACGATGGTTTGGCCTGATTGTAGCAACTTGTAGTGCACCATTTAGCGACTAGTCCGCCAGGTACAGAGCATAATTTTATGTGGGTGTAGAGGTGATCAGGGTGACAACTAATGTCTGACACGCTTTGGAGTCTTGTAGAGGACCAAATTTTCGTCACTAATGAGCACTCGATCAAATATGGGTATCTCGAGAAAGCAACGGGAATTCGTTGGTCTTTGTTGGCTTCCGCCAGTGTGTGTTGTACCCACTTGATCGCGGTGCAAGTGATGTTTGATAGTTTGATCATAAACTTCGATGTGTTCGGCAAGCTCACCACACATTTAGCTGCTGCCCTGTTTTATGGTTGCCTTCAGGGTCTCGTAATCCAGAGCCTGTGGGTGCCCATTGCCGGTTTCATCAGAGACAAATCTCCCAACTTGAATATTTGGAACCAATGCTGGGCGGTGCGTTTATTCACACTCATTATTCCTAAAGGCTTGACGTTTTTGTGGAATTGCTTCGGCTGAACCAATTCACCTTAAAGTCATAAAGCAGACAACCTCGAACAAACTACTTGGACACCTCTATTTGTCTTCACCACTACTCGAGTTATGACTGCTACCGCACTGCTCTGGGGTAGACACCTTAGCCATTGTTATTGAAGGTGTTATTTTATAAATATACAAACATTTTCATACATGTCAAGTTAGGGTACACGCAATCAAAAAATTCTGAGAATTTGTGAACTATAAAAATAAATTCCAAGCTACTCAAAGTCATTGGCTGTTCTATCCTGCACTCAAGAGGATCGATTAATAAAATGTGTTTTAAAGTATTTTTCTGTATTTTGAGAAAACATGATCTTCATTGGAAAGCTTAACTATCTAACATCGGAGCTAATATCTACCTTTCTAGTGTCACAGTGTGCGTTGCTTCATTCTACAATTATGTCTCTTGAAGGTGAGGAAATGTACTCCTATTGAAACAAAATCTTTGAGGGACTGTCAGAGAAACTTTAACAAAGACACGAGAATAATTTTGCAAACAGGAAGGAGCAGACATTATTGAAGTCTTTAGCAGAAGAAGGACTTATCGGTGAAAATTACAATACTGTTCAGAAACTTAAACTTAATTTTTATGATATACCAAGGAATGGCCATAGTAAAATTTTAGCTTCAATGGCATAACATGATTGTGTTTAAAATATTTAGACAAAACGTTTGCTTGAGAAAATAATAATAATAATAAAAAGTCTCACGACGATTGAAGAAGTAAGTGCAAATACCAAAATTAATGAAGTTGAATTATTTCAGAGGTGATGCTTCTGAAAAGTGTAAAAGGGAAAATATAATTGAAAAGTTAAAATCGAATACTTTGGATGAGGCTTGTCGCTTGAGGTGCTTTTCTATTGTTTCATGAATTACAGGAAGACACTGCTACTTCAGTATCTTAAGGATACCAAAATCTACATCTTGACTGTAAATAATTACCATATCTTTTAATCCATATTTTTATTTCTTATTCGATTATTTTGTGCATTGTCTGGAGTAGAATAATAGATCAATTGGTATTGTCAAGAGAACAGGCTTCTCAAATGTTACAGCCCAATTTTAACACGCTACTTAGTGTAATTGTCAAAACACACTTTTATCAGTGTGAGGTGACATGAAGCAAAAGAATCCTGTACTTTTGTACAAAATATATACGAACCCTAAACTACAATGGAATTAACCTTCGTTCACCCCCCATTCTACACTGAGAAAAATGTCTATAATTAAAAATGTGTTGCCCCCGAGCAAATTTTCTAATTGGCAGCATTATTTTCTATATTCTGGACAAACCTTTTTTCCTTGTATCTGTGTTTGCTGTGTTGACCTGTTAGTTGTTCGAGTACTCTTGTCAACCATCCTGACTCTCACGGTTCTTCCACAATTTCACCAGGCGAATTCCAGGATGGTACTAAGGCAAAAGCTGCGGGCTGCTATTTTGCCCCTTCCGTATCCAACGAACGATGTAAAGTACTAATGAGAGGATCTGAACTTCTGTAAAAGTCATAAAAATAATGTTTGAAAGTGTATTTTAATCAGCTATTAGACCACAGTTTATGTAAGAGCTTTAGTTACACCCTGCACAGTGAAGGCTGTTTACAATTAGGAGACTTTTGGGATTGATCGAGAATCATCCTGGCAAATACAGATAAACTGATAAGTACAGGCGTCTGCGTAACTTCTTTTGCTCGTGTGTTTGTTTGAGCCACTATCACCTGTTATCTTGTGTTTGCTCAATGAATGCTCTAATTTTACACATCGGATGACAAAGAGAGTATAACGAGATAGAAAATATGAAATGATAGTAAATAATAGCAGTAGGTATGTATTGAATTCTTTGGAACACGTAAACTAGAAAGACTAGATTATATAGAAATTATTTCACACAGATGTTGCAGCCCCGTGGTCTAGTGAATATGGTTGCTGATTTCCGGATCAGCACTAGGAGGCATGCAGGTTTGATTCCTGCAGCATGCCATATAAATAAATTGATCCAGGGTTTCCCTTAGTTTTACTAGGAGTATACTATTATGGTACCTAGGCAAAAGCTCTGGCTGCTACCTTACTATTTCTATACCTAGAAGTGTTCGCCGAAGGTTTCTATGCCAATCTATCACAGATGTGACGGGTTGCCTATCTGATCCATAGATGAAAATGGCCATTAAAACACATTAGAATTCAATTCAATTCAGGTTGGCTGAAACTATCGATATGTTACTGGAACCTAATTGAGATTTATCCAGAATTTTCTTGAATTAATACGACGTGTGCCGGAATGCTATTTAGGAGGCCAATACACGTACCGTTCTACCTCAAAGACTGGACTGTACAGTAGGGTGGGCCGATTTCCCGCCCACCATAGATATTGGAGTTCGAGTTGTCATCAAAAGTTGTGCATTGGTACCAAATAAAGCCATACCAAATATGGCTATCCTAAAACAATATTTAACGACACCTGGACACCTAAAGGCCCAACTGTTTTTTTGCAAAACAAGGAATAAAAATATTATGCCAGTTTCCACATTTTAGGGTTCGAGTAGTTATGAAAAATTGTGCATTGGTACGAAATTTAGCCGTGTCAAATGTGGCCCTTCTTGGCCGTCAAGCGTTTTCGACTCTTTTCAAAATTATCATTTTCTTGGGCCGTAGGAGCCCGGGTAAATATTTTTTGATCCGGCTGTATTTGGGGCGACCAAACATATCATTCTATTACTTTTGCACGTACTCAAACTCAACTGTTTAACATTTTTTTCGGGTGCCCCTAAACGGCCAACTTTTTTTTTTTTTTTAAAATTGAGTTTGAGCAGCGTGCAAAAGTTAAAGAATGTTACGTTATGTTTGTTCGCCGAAACACAGCCGGATCAAAAAATATATAGCCGGGCCCCTTATCCCGCGAAAATTTTAGTTTGGAAACGGCCAAAAACGCTTGACGGCCAAGAAGGGCCACATTTGACATGGCTAAATTTCGTACCAATGCACAACTTTTCATAACTACTCGAACCCAAAAATGTAGAATCTGGTATAATATTTTTATTCCTTGTTTTGCACAAAATAATTGGGCCTTTTAGGGTCCAGGGGCCCGGTTAAATATTGTTTTAGGACGGCCATATTTGGCATAACTTTATTTGGTATCAACATTTGATGACAACTCGAACCACAATATCTTAAAGAAAAAACATTCGGCCCACCCTACTGTACAGTTCTAGCCTTAAGGCAGAACGGTACCTTTATGACCGAATCCTTGAGACGAATTATCGGCCTGTTGACCTCACTGGAATCTAGTGAGGCCCAGCTTCGTGGTCGCTCGGCCTTGAGGCTGAACTGCTCTGTGTGGGGTTTCCCGCCGACCGAGACAACGTCCTTCAACCTCTTCCTCTTATTCAGTAACCTTGCTTCAACCCTCAATATTGTTCTAGTGAACGTCGTGTCAGTTTGATCATACTTTGTGTGATTTTGGTTTAGTGACTTTAAAAGCGTGTTTAGTGTGTTATTTACTGTAATTAGTATTTAAAGAGAGATGTCGACGTGGTCAAAAGATATCTTGACTTTATTGAAAAAATATCGCTCTTACGAGTGCATTCGGAAAATAAAATGCAAAGCGTACCATAATAGGGAGATGCGAGAGTTGTTCGAAGTGGTTGAAAAGATAGATCCTGCAGCAACAAAGGATATCGTTATAAACAGTGTTCGATTTGTTATAAATTACCAAGAGGGACCCTAAAGCTAGTTGTGCTGGTAAGTTTCAACATACAATTACTACCTGAATGGGTAGAAATACAAAGGTTTTAACCCTGGTTGGGATGATTTTCGGAAGCAACAACCGGGGATGAAATACTCACATATCAGGGGAGATCCCCGGCAAATCGAACACTGGTTATGAAGAAGATTAATAACCTCCGCGTCAAACTGTACATGTGTGGGGAGGGCACGGCAAAGGATAAACTGTGCAGTTCTACCCCCAACGTGTAAGCTTCTTTATCTGCAGAGTTAAGGGGTAGTCTCACAAAATAGGAAACATCCAACAATGTAACAATCAAAATTTAAAAAAATGATAAAATTATTGAAATGATCGTCTAGCTTTATCAAATAAATACACCACAAATGTCAGACGAGTTTTATTAGTATTACGTCAAACATATAAAAAATTCAATTCTTGAGAATGGATCAATTTATAATATCAGAAATGAAATAAATCCAATTTCTTTAATGAACGCTACTTTTTATTTAAATTCCGCAAAGGAAAAAAGAAGTAATAAGGTATCTCATGTCTGGGAGTTTTTCAAATGTAAGTAGCACAAGGATGTTGGCCACATGTGACCAGTATGACATTTTCATCTGGGGCCCAATATTGATTATAGACATGGGCCCTGGTAGATTAGTAAACATTTTGCCCACCTTGACCGATATGGGAGATGGAACATCTTTGTGGGTTCCACATAGTTTTCGACCGAGGTTCCACCAAAACCCACCTGATTCCTAATTTATTTTCTGTATTTAAATATATTAAATTTATTTATGGTCTTTAAGCATCTTTGGCCCAGACCCAGTGGGGATGGGAGGAGGATGGAGTAAGGAAGAGAATGTAGAGGGGTAATCGGCCACCACGCCAGCATTAGCATGGTATGACTGGTGAAAACTCTGGGAAAACCTCAGTAAGGATAAGCAGCCCAGAATCTTCAAAATAGGAAGCCAATTTTTCACAAATAGGAAACCTAAACTGCGGTTGCTCGGTATATTTAAACCCCTTGAAGGCATACCTCGCATTCACCCATTTCTCAAACGATAAGTTTCAGTGTGGCATTAAATTAAAAAACTTCATTTAACTACTCTAATAACAATTCTAACGTAGTCAATTTAGGTTTTTGATTTAATGTCACATTGAGGTTGCGAGCTTTCCTATAGTCAAGCCAGTCCATGACTTGGAGACAGACAAATGACACGCGGAAAGAAAGAGCTAGAAAGATTGATGGAATGAAAATATGTACCTGGTAAAAGATGATAGAATTACAATTACAGGCAGAGGGGAAGGAAGTATTTACTTTCTGATAGCGCGTAAAACGTTCACAATCTTTCAATTGCTCTTGTAATTCAAAATGTTGACTTAAGGTTGAGATACTTCAACATTTATCGTTTATCTATTTCCTGTGAGAGTAAATGACGTGTGATAAGAAAGGTGCGGGAGAAAAGATAACAGCAGTTGTATCTGATACGTGGTAACTAAAATACAGTGTTTAAAAGGTGTTCCTTCCTTTATATATTCTTTGTGTGTGAAGGAGTTTCCGTGTGTATATTTTTAAAATTAATTTCCAGGACATGATTGGCCATGAGGGACAGAAAATGTATTTCTTTGCATAACATTAATTGAAACTGTGAGTATGTGTTTTATCTTCTTATATTGATTTCCAACTTTGATTACGTCGCTGTAGTTTCAAAGCCATTTGTGGTGTAATATGTTTTTCAGTAGATGGGTGCGGTCTTTATGTATAAAATAATTGCCTGTGTTTTTAACCAAGAAACATACTACTTATTTTATAAGTGCTTTCTCACGTGTAACTTTGACTAATGGCAGTGTAACTAATTAGCTTTGTAGTAATGAGCAGATACTGTAGTTATCACGTATATTCATGACAGAATTTAACCGAATTTTAATGTGTGGGAAGTGGCAGGGCTGTGTAAAGATGACTCCTTTAGGGTACTTTCTAAATAACAAAGTATTAACTAAAGATTGCTACAGAAATATGGTCATAAAGTTATCTGCGATTGAAAGAGAGGACGAAACGTATAATTCATCACAATTGGCACAGTCTATTTGTCTTAACAAAGTATTAAATAACATTGTTACATAAATAATATCAGGAGATGATCTTGTTTGAAAACAGCAGATGAAACTTTCAATATGCAATGATTGGTGAAACCTATTCATTTCTAATACAAACACTACATTCACCACCCAACGCCATATATCCGAAACAGTCTTCATGAATCCACTGTTGACAATTCTTGCACTGAAATTAATATTTCTCTCGATCAATTTATAATAATATCCATCAAACATGCCACAGAAATCTGTCATTCTTTTTTTTTTTAATCTTCTTGCGAGCGGCCTCTTGCCTAATTTCAATCCGATTGTTTTCCGGACATCTTCCCTTTCCTTGTATTATTTTTAATGCCAGCTCCTATGAGATTGAAAACGTACTAATTTTTACATTCCCTGAAACAACGTTATTGCTTATTTCATTTCCACCGGTGTTATGTACCTGTACATCTAAGGTAAGTAGCAAAATTCTAAAAACAAGACAACAGTACAATGAGTCATAAAGAGTCGTTCCTCACCTGTAAAATTGTTTTTTTTTTATTGTTTTCTTTCAGTTCATTAAACGCTTTTATAAACTGAATTGCTTCTTATCTATTGGGCTGAGCGTCTCGCCTGAGCAATAAAATCCCTTTCGTTGTTCTTCGTGCTTCCATTGACAGAGGTTGGGAACAGGGTCGGTACCTTAAGGGGCAATAGGTATCAGCGCTCTTCGCATTCAGATTTTCATTTTTTTTTTCAATACCACCAGAATGCGACGATTGATTTTTTCAGAGCCATAAAAGATTGAGCGAAATGCCGTGTGGAGAAGTAAAAAAAATCATCAGTGGCCATTTAGTCGCTGAGGGATTTTACCCTGTAGATCACCTACTTATGGCCAACAAACGACCAGAACGACTTACCATCAGAACGGACAGAGGTTAGTCGTAAGTCAATGACTTGTACATGTGAATGTAACAGCAACATAGATAAAAGCAGTTGTTATGCAGTGTTCAAATTAACGGGGGGATGGTGGGAATATACCCTCTGTCCTAGTAAAAAATTATCTCCGGCAAGTATCACAGGAATAATATCCCTGCCTTGGATAAGTATTTCCCTCCTATATATACATACCGATAATGCACAACAAACATCCCTCTCTCGTCCGGAAGTTTAAATCGGACATTGCTATTATTCATAATTACCTTGTGTTAATTTTACTCATCTGTATTTGAAAAACAGAGTTCTTCTTTTGTTCAAGCCCAGAACGAAAATATGTCTTAATAAAAGTGTTTGTTTTCTTCAAATGTTCCTCTCTTTTTTTTCCTTTTCTTCCGTTTTTCAGCACCACTTGTTGAACTCATTTTCTACTGATTACATTTACATTAACAAAACAAAATCATTCAAATGACGTTTTCGCCTTGCAGGACTTAAAGATTACGAATCACTAACTATCTCGTTCACAAAACAAGCCTAAACGTAGACAAATATGTTTCGCTATAGACTACTACTGAATTATGCTTCTGAATTATTATTGCATGACCTCTTACTCCGCTGTCTACACAATCACTGTTTGCCGGTCGGCTCCCACGTGAGGAGACTCACCTTCGATATTGTCATCTGTTTCCAAAATAAAACAGGGTGGGGTATAACATTAGAACGAGGGTGACAAGTTAACGCTGACCTCGCCAGTCATCAACATTCAATAATAGCCTACGTCATCGCGTGAGAAAATGTTTTACTGGTGGATTGAAATTACTGTTTTAAGGAAGTTAACATATGCGAAGAAAACTATTTACACATAGGAAAATGTTTTAGAATTAAAAAAGGCATTTTAGTTACTATTTCTCTCTTGTCTTTTTTAATAAAAATAATTAATCCTGCTTTTCGTATATAAAAAAATCTGATAATTAAGTTTCTTATATTTTTTAAATATTGAGTTTCATATACTTCCAGAGCCCTCATATGGCTTCCAGGCCCCTTGGGCCCTCGGCAATTGCCGACAAGCTGACCTAGTCAGACCGGCACTGCATGTTGGGACGTATTTCACTCGCTCCGAAATTTAGATTATTTTTGTAAAATTAGCATAATTGAAGGGTTGGGTCATGGCCATCTAGTCTAAAGATAGCTCTGGTTTGGGTTGCAAGAAGCGTACTTCTCTGAAGTTCCAACTAGTGGAAAATTGATGTTGAAAATTTTGGAATCTTTCAATTTCGTTGAATCACCTTGAATAAAAAAAAAATACTTATTCCATATTGAATATAGTTATTCCTTTAGTAGCGATTTTAATTATATTTTGGAACTCAAATGAAAGAGAAATACGGAAATAAAGTGAAATAAAATACCATGGATGTGACCTTCTCTCAGAAAACCTGAACTTAAGCAATAAAAGCACAGAAATAATGGATTTTGTTCTTAAAACGTGATGGTAAAATGAAGTATAAACTCCTATAACTGTATTTGACCTCGTGTAAACTATTAGCCCTGTAAGTAAAGGCACCACAAAAATATGAAATGTCTGTAGTAGTGATACATAATAACTATTGTATTGTATGTATGTATCATGATAGTCACTATATGAATGAGTGGATCATTATTAATTTCTTTAACAAGCTGGTGAACTTGTAACGACGGGATCTACAGTTTTTGATGAAGTGGATCCGAACCATTCCGTTCAATGAACCCCAGCTATAACTGAATCCTTGACAACGCGGACAGATAGCTGGTAGCTCTCTCGGTCATCCCGAGTAGAGAAAAGAATCTGCAATGCCACCATTTTAACCGCAGAGCGTTCGTTGGCGGGAGTTCCTAGGCTCGTAACCAGCGACGCCCACCATCTTAACAGGGTTTCCAGGGTTTGTCGTTAGGTCCCGTCCGACTCCTTCCCGCATCCTTTTCCTTACTTTATTCTGATCTGGGCCATAGATGTCTAAAGACAATAAATAAATTCATATTCAAATTGCCAGCATTTTAACAATCATTATCGACACCACTCGAAACGAAAATACAGTTATCTTGTTACGGTAATTCATTACTGATTTGCATGTCTTCCTTCTTACCACCTCTTGAAATATATTGTTTACTTGATTCTCTGCTGAATTTGGCTACAATTCTTGTCCAAACGCTAAATTTCGCTGGGCGCTCAGGGTTTGTGAACCAACTTACTTCTAAATTAAATGACATGAGGATGTTGGAAAGAAAATCAGGTTTCGATAAATTACAACGCGTAAACGAGTGAAGACCAAGTTAACAACTAAATTAAAAAAAACACACAATTAATAATCGAACACTAGAATATGTGGTTGAGAATTCTGAAGTACCACTAAATGGTTCTAAGGTGATGTCGTCAAAAAGGCGTGTAACAAAAGAAACTTACTGGAATTAATGTCTCCATCGATGTATGTGGTAGAACTAATACTAAGATTATGAAGGGCGAGACGCTCGCTCTTTTAAATTCTCCGTTAAATGACATGCAATTTTGAATCACTGGTCAATCACACGAGACTAGAAGAGTCTATATTTATTATACGTCATTCTCAGGTCACAGAACTTTCCAGCGATCACCTCTTACAATCTACCAGTTCAGCAACATTCCAGTTGTTCTATGTTTAGAATATGCAGAAGAATTTGCCTTCGCTCGCGTTGTCTTAATTATTTTCTAATATACATAATTGTCCGTTTTTCCAATCCTTACAATAGAATAAACTTTAATATTACATCTTTTTTAAATTGTCGTTGATATTATACAGAAATGAATAAAATATAATTTCCATCTTTCATTGACAATACTGTGCGACCATATTAAAGAACCAGTAGTTTTCTTACTTTTTTCTATTTCCATATAATATCTTCCACTCCTTTCATTATAGGTACTAACTATTATTCCCCCCCCCCATTTCGTTCACATTCTTCTTTTTCCACTCACAAAAACTCCGTTAGGTATTGCCAGTATGATCCTGAACTGTTTGTCCTTTAACTTCTGGTCTCTTGATGTCCTATTTTTTGAAGCATTCGTGTTATTACCAGACAGTGATTCTACCTCAAGTTTGGCCCATTTTCTTCTGACGTCTTTTACAGGGCATTAGTCTCATTTGCTATGTTTCCATCTGGAGATCTTCAAGTAACCTTACGTAGTCTTCAGAGTATAATGTTATGTACGGAAAGTATATTTTGCAGTACCTTCTTAATGTACTGTGCTACAATATGAATGTATAAAGTATGTCACATGATAGTTTTACAATGGTATTTGATGCTGATTACACCTGTAATATTTTTATGTTTGACCTTGTGTTTTGTAACAACTGATTCTTTAATAATGATAAAGTAATCTTACTTTATGTATTTTATTTAATTTAGATTAGATTTTGTTCTTAACTAAACATGAAACTCGATGTAAATATCAGAGAGAGACACTTGTTTTATACTGAACTAAGGGAACAATACTAAAGTATTACCTAGGTAAGGATGGATGCTTTTAAAACTAATAGAAATGTAAGACCGAATATTTGGTTTTCAGCAACAAAGTTGTTTGGATCAAATTCAATTAGGTTTCTTGATCAATCTCTGACTTAAATCTAGTGAAGAAAATGTAGCTTCTAAGAGCTTAGCTGACATACTTTCTCGACAATTACTTAATAACTTGTCTTAAGAACGCAGAAAAAAGATGAACAGGAACGTTCATTGTTCAGACAGTACTCAGAACAAAGAACCATTGAGAATCAGACTATGTGAAGAAAGAAGTATTAACAAAGCTTTGGAACGTATTCTATGTCCGGATTTTGTAATCCTTGCTGGATGTTTATAATGTTTTCCGAGCTCTTCTACCTGCAAATATTTATGGTCTTTATGGTAACAACATTGTCATGGGAAGCAAATAAATACACACTTCTTCTCTGAAAACTCAAAATTTATTTTTACTCTTTTGTGTTACTATTACAGATTGTGGTGACCTCAGGACCATGGAATGACAAATACTTGACCAAACTAAACGTTATTAAGAACGTAAAGTAAAAGACATTTAAGAGAATATTCACTGGTTGGATTCTTTCACAACTCTGTGTTTATTAAATGGACAGTTTGGAGCGGAGGAAACATTTATCAGAATGCCGTCGAAGTTTCTTAGATATGCAATTAAACGAAGAGGTAAGTCCAAATGAGGAAACTCTTTTATTTATTTATTACATGGATATAGCAAACGCAAATTTAAACCATGTAGGTTAATTAACAAAATAAATTAATAAAGGATTAATAATAGAAAAAAATACATAGCTAACAATGAAAATAAATTGATGTGTTTAAGGAATTTGATTTCAACAAAAATGTTTCGGTAGATGAAAATCTGGGGATTCTGGCAGAGAGTGATATAGTTTCCAGAAAACGAAAGGGAAAAGGAGTTGTAATTTTGTAAGTCCAAGAAAATACTGGAAAAATAAATTTCTGGATTATATTTCTATGCTTTTACTTATACCAATCGGAAAAAGACACATATTTTGTCTAGAAAACCACAATCACTCAAATTAGCAAATATTTACTTAATGTGTTGCACTTGTAAGCCGACGATTTGATGTTCTGGTGAGTTCTGAAGTTCCTAAATGAATCGTAAGATTTTGTTAAATTATATTTTAGCTTCTCCGAATGAAAATGACAGAAAAATGTTGACCGCTTCCCTTTTGATTTGAAAACGTTTCAGGAAAGAATTAACTGGTCATTGAAGAAATCGTCCTATTGTTCAGAAATAGACCTGAACTTTATTTGTCGCTTGCTTTCAAGTATCCAATAATGAGAATTATGAGCGTAAATGTAAAAGAGTAACGATCCCTACTATAATAGTAATCTCATACGCAAGTCAAGGTAAACACATTTTAGACGCCTTGTTCTCTGTCGATTCTACTAGGAGCCACTCTAATGAGATGTGCCACTCACAACTTCTCGAGAAAACCCAACTTTATAATTTTTATGGTTAAAAATGGGAGAAAACATTAAAATTCTACTTACATCTCTCCAGTTTTAGTTTTAAACCTCTCCAAACTGAATATCCTTATTATTCTACCCGTACTATTTCCACACATGACACAAATGCAATTTATATTCCAATTTTAAATGTAGAAGTTTTTTTTTAAAATTTGGTTCTTGTTGTTATCTGGCGAATGTGTATGAACGGTATAAACAATGTCAAAAATGAGGAGTTTCGCCGTATCGTGTGTGGGTGTTGACAGCCTTGCTACGTACACTGTTTCCTTTAAAATATGTTGAATATAGGTATTAACACTAAGTGTTTTCATCCTTCTCTGCATCAAGGAGCAGAATTTCAGTAGGTAGAGCGTTGGCTTCGCATTTAGTATGTCGTGGGTTCGATCCCAGCTGCCGGTAATCCTGGCTGAAGTTTTTTCCTCAGTCACATCAGGGTAACATCTGGGTGATATCTTCAAAACTAGGTCTTCGTCGATTTCCTTTTCACCCCTATCATGGCTTGAGGACTAAAGGCCATCAATGGAATTCAATTCAAATTCAATTAACACTTCTCTGTACAACGTTAACGTAGCTTTCAGAATTTGTTTTGCTATTTGATTGCCAGTTTTATTCAATTCAATGAAACATTTTCTTTAATTTTATTTTTAGCAACACAAATTTCTGATTTTATTTATATGTCCACAATTAAATTTGATTATAGTTTTCAGATAAGAACCTTGAAGATGGAGAGAAGAGCCCACTGCAGTATGAACTGGAAGAGCTATTAGATGAGGAGAGACATTTAGTGGACCAACTAAGAAGCAATAAATTAGTTCTTGAGAGTTATTTGAAAGAAATTTCAGAACGAGAAGTCGAATTGAAAAAGGAAGAGGCACAACTTGAGAGAGGAATTACCGTTCTTCATAGGGAACTGGAAAATGTAAGATTTAAGCAACATCTACAGATTTCAGTTAGTCAAGACTATACATATTAGCTATTCATTTCTAACAATTTTAAGGTATATAGGTAATTAAGTAGAGTTAAGGTAAATTATTGTACTTCAAAATTAAAATTAGTTTGTGAAATAATGCAGAATTCGCAATATTTTGTGATTAAATATCTATTGATATGAACAAATTTATTTGATTAATACCTGTGTAATAATTTTCCTTAAATTGAATGTTATTTCCTGTGAAAATGGTCAGGCGACAATAACTGTTTTTACCGACTAACTGTTGGTTAAGATGTGTAACTAATGATTTAGACCATATTCCAATTTGTAAGGGATTACCTTTATGAAGTCTTCAAACACCCACGTCCCAGCCAGAACTCGAACCAAGAATCTTGGGGATGTTGGGCTAAAGCGGACCACATGACCACCACGATCAACTTAGAGTGTCTGGTGACAACATTTGCTTCAGAATGAGAGGATTGAAAACGTCATTTTGCAGCTGACTTTGTTATTAGAAGAAAGTTACTTTTTTTTTACATTTACGTAAACTTTCTGCTATGTTCTTAGAATCAGGAAATTACTTTCAATGTACACAATAAGGCCAGAAAATATCTTGTTCAGGTGCTACGTTTCAAGACATTTGAATACTATGGCTGTAATTTTCATTACAAAACTTTGTATGCGTGTATATCTTAATGAGAGCAATGACATTGATCAGTGACGAGATCTAGCTAGATTCTAAATTGAACAAGTCTTTCCTCTAGATATCAAGCTATTTCCATTCTCTCCGCTGTTAATGATAAATCGATACTGAAATCCAATGTTTACACAGAATTGGATATTATTCAAATAGTTATCTCACGGACAAACATTGTAAATATACTTATCACACAGATTGTATCATCTAACATGATACACGAACAATTTCATTCGACAAATCTGTCTATCACAGAATCACACTCGCATTACTGTCAAAACTACACCCATGGCCACTTAATGGAAATGAAAAAGAGTCTTGAGGTTGTGTTCAATAAAAATATACATCTTTAAATATAACAATATGAGTATGAAAAAGTAGTCACTGTTAAATGTGAAGATTATTTAATACTCTTCTTGACGTTGTACTAGCAGTAAGAATAAGTTTGCAATTTAAGTTTCAAATTGCAGATTGTATTAATAAAGATAAAAATAAAGAGATAAAATGAATTTTATGGGCGGTAACGCAGATTCTATTAATAATGGGAGTATTAGTAACAAAAAAGAACAAAATATATTTTAATGACTTTGAGGTAATTAATTTATTCTATGTGTATTCCATTTTAGACAAAGAAGAAAGTTGAATCAGAAGTGGAAGTAAAGAGGAAAACCGAGACCATTCTTGAAGACGTGAGAAAAAGACTACAAGAGCAGGAATCAAGAAAAAGAAGAGAAATGCCAAACGGAAAAGAAGTGACCACCAAAATTATTGACTTGCAGAAGCAAGTAAGTATACATACACATGAGTAATCTATATAGTAAATAAAGGAAAGTAACTACGGGATAGAAAAATTATACGTACCCAGCGGCTCTTCAAGCAGTACGAAGTGAGTCACTCAGCTCACATGAAACAGAATAGAAGGGAAGAAAGCTATTTAACTGACAAGAAAGTTGATGCGAAATATTTTACAGTGTTTAAAGATGAAGTAACCTGACGCACGTTTCAGGTACAATACATATCTGTTTGTTTCTTTAAGTGAATTAGGACATATTAATGTAACCTGCCTTGTTTCTCCCTCCACCCAAAATATTGAATATGGGCCAAGTTGAACCTTTGCTTTTGAAAATATTGAATATGTTATCGAAATAAATAGCTCAGCAAGAAGATGTTTTGCTTTGTAATTTTGGGCTTCGGAGTGTAAATATCGTAAATAACATAGAGTTTTTTTGTTTGCTGAATAGGGGCAATCATTTTAACTTTTTTTTTTTTGACCTACTATGCTGTGCCCTCCAACTTCGAGTACGCAATCGTCGAATTAAACCTTAAACTAGCACAAACTTTAGTACATAATTATTCAGTTTTTACGAAACATTTTGCGCTCCTAATTTTCAAGACAATCGAGTTTCAAATTGCGTATTTCAAGTTGACAGTGGAGTATGAATTGGAAATAGCCCAAAGTTTTGTAGACATTTTAGAAAATTTTGTACACCCCTAGTTTTCAAGAAAATAATAAATAAAATAAATGAACTTCCAGGTTGATGATCTGCAAAACAAACTGAGCAACGAAGCTAGACTGAACACGCAGCTGAAGGAGGAGATTCAACAACTCTCAAATGAGACAGCCATTGCCCCATCCGAAAGTCAGGAGTATCTACAAGAAAAAATTAAGACCCTTGAGAGTCAGAGAGACTTTCTGGAGCAACAAGTGAAATCTCTTCAGCAAGAAATTATTGAAGAGAGGACAGCCATCATTGAAACAGCAACGCTGCATGATGAAATCGATGGTATGTACATAAAAAAATATTTTGTATGTGTAAATTGCATGAGAGTTCTTGTTAGAGTATTTGAATGTGCACGTTAGTCAGAGAGAGAGAGAGAGAGAGAGAGAGAAAGAGAAATACTTCTCTAGAGCTAGAATACAACGTATGTGATTTAAAAAATTAAAGGGGACAAAAAGGGACTATCATTGAGTGGTTTTAATCAACTGTTCGTATACGCGAATGATGTAGATTTAGTAAGGGACGATATAGATGCACTACAAAGCAACACCGATGTCTTAGTAGAAGCGTGCTATGAGATAGGTCTACAGGTAAACATGGATAAAACAAAATACATGATAACAAGCCGAAACACAGGGGATGAAGGAAATAAAAGCATAAGAATTAGGGATGAGGTCAGAGAAAGTAAACAAATTTAAATACTTTGGAGCATACGTAACAAGCAAAAATGAGGTCACGGAAGAAATAAAAAGTCGTTTCGTATCGAGGAACGCATGTTTCTATTCAGTCCAAAAACTTCTAACTTCTAACGCGATTAATATCAAGCAAATTTAAATTGAAAATATACAGAACGGTTATTCTGCCGGTAATACTTTACGGTTGCGAAAGTTGGAGTACGACCCTAGCAGATAAACATAAATTACGTGTGTTTGCAAATACATTTTTGAGAAAGATATACGGGCCGAAATGGGACGAGATGACTGGAGAATGGAGAAGACTGCATAATGAAGAACTCCACGGACTGTACGATTCACCAGATGTTGTAAAAATAATGTAATCGCGACGACTAAGGGGGCAGGTAATGTAGCTCGGATGGGAGGAAAAGCGAAGGTTATATTCTATCAAGGTTGGAAGACCGGATGGAAGGAGACCATTGGGAAGACCGAGACATCGTTGGGAGGATAATATTAGAAGAGATCTTCGAGAAGTAGGTGTTCATGATGGAAACTGGCTTGATGTTGCCCAGGATAGAATTCAATGGCGAACGTTTGTTACTATGGCGATCAACTTGCGAGTTCCATAAGCCATAGAGTTAGTTAGTTAGAGAGGAAGAGAAAATTGCACATCCTAGAATCATAATTGTTTCATTTTTCTTCTTAATTCTAGAGCTGACTGAAATCAAATTCCGATTATGACTTCTTTTTCAGATATAATTCGTACGTACATGTGAGGAATCGATTCTAAAGTTTCAATACATGCAAGCCAATGAATTTAAGAAATATATAATTGCCATTTAGAAGTAATGGAAATGAATTTTCCAGTACGCGTTCTTACGTTGTGCCTTTCACAAATTGGAAACATTTTTGCTTTTTCCCTAGTCAGGAAAGAAGCCTGATAGTTTAATTTATCTTCTTGTGTAAGAATTCTTTGTTTTATTTCAAGCTATAAATAACATTTGTTAAAATATCTTATAACAATTTATGTTAAATTTATCAATGGAAATATTAAGCTTAATTCTGATTTAGTATTTAAAACTAATATATTATTGTTCTCTATTAATATAACATTAACAATTCTAAGAAAGTTAATCGGATAATCGCTAAGGTGCCGTTCGAAACTACAACCTTTTCCTTCACCACCGGCCAATGGAACATCGGAGGAAATCACTAGAAACAATCACGAAGGAACCATCTGTACCTCTTTCGGCAAAGGAACCAACATAGTAGTGCTTCCGGAAGTTCAAAAAAATTACCCAGAAGACACAGCGCTTTGTACTAAATAAATACAACAATACAGAGTATGAGTGTCTCTACTGATTCAGCTTCCCCTTATCCGTTCATCTCCTATATTTCAAGGTCATATCTGGGATGGACAGGACTCTCGTCAAGCTAATGGTGTATCAGCAATCCTACAAGGATCAATGCACTAGAGTAATAGCAGAAGTAAACTTACCTTAAAGGCTTAAACTATTTATCAACAGGCGTTACTCCTGTTAAAGGAATTCGAAACCACTACCGTAGCAGTGAAGAAAGCAAAGGTATCATCGATATCATAATGTTTCCCTTGAGGAGGCACCTTAATTGCCACCGCAATGCCCAGAATATCTGAGTCTGGCGCCGTTACTGGTTTATTTAGTTTATTGGGTAGATACAGGTAGAGCAAGGTAAAGCAATGAAGGGATCGTAGCTTGTCTTTTATCCCTTCACCTTTTATTATAAAAATTACAAGTCCACTATTTTAATGAAAAGAGTTTCCCGAAGAAAACTATATTGGCTTATGTTTGAGGTACAAAGTATCTCAAATTACTTTCTCTGTAATCTTCTTGTTGCAGTCGATGTAGCCCAAAACAACGGTATGTTGTATGGCATGCGATGGCCCAACTACCTGGCAGAGAAAGGAAGTTTGAAAGTTCAATCTCGTAGCAGATCAGGCCTAGGTGAGGATGAGGAGTGGACGTGACTATCCCTGGGAGCGGAATAGTACCTGCTGCTCTGTCTTGCCGGCTTTTATTCAGTTCTGTTCTGCTGACTCTGCAGTCCTGCGATGTCTTCTGCTCTATCGGCTGCCTTCGGTCGCTGTAGTCGGCTTCGTCCGTCTTCCACTACAATTTGTTTACGAGTATGAGCACATGCTTTTACTCGCTAAACAAACAGCACGTGCTGTGTTAGCACATTCTGCAGCTGATTACTCGTCACTTTACAATATAGCTTCGAATAGGTCCTAAATGCTGTGATGCAAGTTCTTTATAAAGGATAGGCAAGTTGATTCTGATAGCAGAGTGTTGATTAGTATGAGAGTTGGCTTCATACAGTAGGACAAAGAAACATTGAAACTTATAAACAGAAGGTTAATCAGTTATTGCAAACTGGAGCAGAGAGTGTTGAAATATTAAAGTGCTATGAATACAGCGAAGGAATAATTCTTTCTATTCTATTTCCTTTTCCTGTGAATAAGACTGAAGTGTTTTAATTACTTATATTTGTTCAGCATGACCCTAAGGGGAGTAGGGGAGTCTTTTTGACGGAACTAAAGGGTCGTAATGCTGATGTTAGAGAGAATTTATATTTTGCGTGTGAGCTGTTTAAGAACTTAATTTTATCAAACGATTGCAAGCTACCTTATTGTTTAGTTTTCTGTCTTTTTAACAGAATTGAAAAAGAATCTTGACAAGGAACAGAATTCCAGGAGACAAGCTGAGTGGGAGTGTCAAGAATTAGAGGAACAAAATTCAGAGTTATCTTCCAGCGTCAGGAAATTGCAGGAACAAGTTTTAAATCTTCAAGATGAATATGCAGATGAAAAGAACAAGGTATATTACACTTGTAAATGTTTCCCTTAGTTATAATTTCAATAAAAACGAGGAAAAATATAACAAAATGCATTTATTAAGTGATTGAATTAAGATAATTGTCATTGAGGTTACATATGGTTTGAATACATCAGATGCGTTAATGGTCTTGGCTGATGATTGATTGTCTTCCTGGAGTTGAACTCGGCAGTACACTGGCTACAAGTTGACGGACTAAAACTACCTATTCACTTGGGGAAGGACAGTGTTTTGCTAGATTGGACTCTATTTAAAATTTATTTCCTTTATAAATGCGATTTTGTTTATAAGTTAATTGTAGAAAACAATGCCAATCGAATTACTCAATCTTTATTACCAGTAAAATCAGGACTTAGCCTCATAAGCATGAAAATTCTCTATTTTCTTTCTAATTATATCACAGAGTCTTGTTTGTTATATGGATTCTGCCATGTCTGTTTTAAAGAACATTCTTTATCAGAGCTTTACATCGTAGCGTTGTTTCTTATAACTTCTCAACGATCGCATATTTATTCCTCTTAACACATGTTTGTTCCACATAGATTTAAAGTTGGCATTGTTAGATTTACTGAAGGGGAAGGAAAATGGATTTCTGAATTACTGGAAATAGTGTAAGTAGCAAAAGCAAAGCTTTCGTTTGAGTAATAAAATGCAAAGATTGTTTCTTCTTATTGAATTAATACAAAACGTTGTGAACAGCGACTCTGACTTGGCTGATATTACTAGCATGTATTGTGAGTCAGTGTGTCAAGTAGCGAAGAACTAGGTTGACGTGGGGAAAAAGTAACGTTCGTTCGTTTGCGGATGCATATGCATTGTCTGCTAATTCTCATTATAGACATAAAAGAATGTTTGCTGAAGATTGTGCAAATACCCAGGGGATGAACAACACCTCTGCTAAGGGTTTCATAAGTGTTTGGTGATTAATCTCTTCGTCGGACATAAGTGTTTCTGTTCAAGACGTGTAGAACATTGATTGACGAAGATTACCACACAGGAAGACTATCAGTTAAAGTAACTACCTCCAAAATTTCGCAAATATTCATCAGTTCATCAGTGAGCATTGACGTGGTAATTTGCATGATAATTTTGAGCAGAAGGGAATTGGTTATCGGAAGATTTTCACTAAATAATTGGGAAGCGAAATTTGTCTCTTAGCATTCTTTTTTGATACAGAACAATTTGGTTCTCACACACACCACACTTCTAACTCGAAGACTTTGGATCTCTGTGTCTTCTTGCTGTTTCCAAAACTGTTTAACTCTCACCTCGTGGCAAGTTATCACTAGAGGGATTCAGAAGACCAAGGTAAAATTTTAGGAAAGATTACTTTATTCCTTTGAAGTTCATCCCCAAATATTTCTGTCATGTCTGTTTTAAGTTATCGAGAATAATTCTCAACGGAATAGAAGATTACAAAGACAACATGTAATTATACGATATACATTTTTCTTCTTCTGGAAATTACACATCTATGAGTCCTCGGCGAAAGTTTAAAAGTACAAAATCATACGCTTTCGACTACGTATTATCACTAAACTTAAAGATCTTTTATCCTTTTCATTTTCATTCGTAAACAACTACTTTGAATAAAGAAAATGGCTAACCATGTTTTGATGGTGTGTCTACTTTCAAAGAAAATAGCAGTCAGATTTAACAGAGAATAACTTTCTGATTACAGACCGAAATAAATACCTCCTAATCTAAATTTGTAATTGAGGCAGCCTATATATGAACTTGTGACCCGGTTTTTCTATTTGCCATCATTTTCTGTCTTATGTACTGAAATTTCAGGTGATTATCTCAAAAAGCTATAAGGTGAATATACACCTATTTGAAATCTCATGTTGAGCTAATGATTACAATTTTTCTAAAAACGAAACTTTTGCTTATGTGTACAATTTTTTTACGTTAACAGCCTCCATTCTTGTCTCACTTCCCGACCTAGTCAGCTGGTTGGTTACATGCAGGGTGATAATTCACCTCGGGTTCCTGGGAGTTTCCCTGGATTAAGGCATTTATCCCCGGCTATTTGCCTACCCGGATGTTTCGGAAAATGTTATTGTTTTTATTAGAAAGAAACATTTGAAAGCGCCTTCTGTTTAAGACTACCAGACATACTATTTTCAGGAATCCTAATTTTGTATTCTCCACTTTTTCGCTAAATCCTTGAACTGTACACTTTTTGTTATGTTTCTTTTCTAAAACCATATTAGAAATTTTCTGACTGACTTAAACGCTAATTTCTAAACTTCAAATTCAAGGAGTATAGATAGAAAGTATTAGAAATGGAGTAATTTTTATGTAGTGGTGGGGGGAAGGTAGCCAAAGTTACAGTTACAACAAGAAAGAAGTGGAATTATCCCGATTCTCCCTGGAATCATTGAAAAAAATATGGTTACCTTTTTACATCTGAACTTTATTTCTGTTTCAGGTAATGACATTACAACGGAAGTATGAAGCGGAACAAGATTATGCAGAGAGACTGAAGAAAGAAGTGCAAGATTTGCGAATAAATCGTGGACCATCAGAGGAAGAACAAAATGAAAAGGTTACAAAGCTTGAGGACGAAATGAAATCCCTGATGGGAAGGATTTCTGAGCTTCAGGAGGAACTATCCAAGGATAAGAGTAAACTCACATCTCTTCAAGAAGATGTTACAAGTAAGAATGTATTTTAGTGGGATGTTATCAGTAAACATATTTTTGGACTTAAGTTAATTGTAAATGAAATGACAATAATGATGCACTTAAGTAGTCACTTGTGTAATATCACTTCATTACCTTTTGTGGCGATGTCGCGTTAACGTTACACTTAAAACATCATGCACAAGGTGTATTATATTGCATCATGTAGAAGGTAAGCTAACAGGAGACCCCTACAACCCGTCTCGTCTCGTCTCGTTATAATACATTGTCGCAGGCTGGATTCTTTATGATCATGCCCATTGCGACATTGTTTTTATTTTGATAACTTGATTATTAATATAAAGTGATACGTCAAACAGTCCTATAGTTAATCGTCTATATATTTTAATATGATTTTTATAGTTATTGATTTGTCGTCTTGGTTACAGTCCTCCATCTTTCAGCACACACACCATCACACTAGTTACAATTCACTTTAGAGGTTTTTATCACTTCCAATTGTAATTTTGTTGTATCTTCTAGTTTGTAGAGAACTGGAGCACTTTTAAAGTCTAACTATTGTCAATTTTCTTCTGGATTAAGCCGAAAAATGTGATGAATTTATGATTTTTACACTTAGAATTTCAGCAACCTTCTTTTGTTAGGTCGCCATCTTGCCGAATACCCCGATAACCCACAGCAGTGTCAACAAACACAAACGTTTCTATGGACACACTGTAACGTTTTACTCATTTTGGCTGTAGTAAGTTATAATAATTCATTGTTGTTCAAATTTATACCAAGGAGAAGCGTCAAAGGGGTGAGGAGACATTTAGTATCGGCGGTAACGCAGTTAACAACATGCTTTTTTTTCTGAGATCACGAAGAAACATAATCATTTTTTTGATCATTGTTATGGTCACCGTCGTTAAATTTCTGGTAACTTCAGCTATTCTCCACAGGCGGATATAACTGTGCTGCCTTGTTCATGTTTTGTTATCATCTCGAAAGTACGTATTTTATAAAATTAGATTTGGTCTAAGAACAGAGATAAACTTTTCCTTTAAATCGCACCACCGTTGTTACGCATTAAAAATTATGGAAAATATTTTTTATATACATTTCACAATTACCTATATAACTACTTTATAATTCACACGGTTCAAGCACAGTTTAAATTCACAGTCGCCATATTATTTCACCGCAAAAACTCTGAATGCGCTGCGGTACGTGGAGTATCACGTCAATTGATGTCATCTCCGTTACACAAAAATTTCGAGATATGAATTCACATTACTATCGTAGTTCATTTGCAGACGATTAATGTAATATAGTATTTCAAATTGTTTAATCTGCTTTAACTGTAAAATACTATAATTTCAATGTGATGACTACATTCAGTAGCTTGCTGAAGTTACGATTTTGTGTCGAGGGACAAGTGACTTCCGTTACATTACATGCCTTTCCCTTTTCATATTATACTCGTACTGCAGATTTCCAATGTTTTAATCACTTTTCGTAACTCTGTACCTCGGAGGTAAACTACACTATGTCTCTTTTCGCAAAACTCGAGCTCAGTTCATAGATTTGTTGATTTTAGCACGCTCTTTCACATTTTTTTGCGACACAGTGTTGTGTTATCAATTGCCAATTCTTCTACAAAACAAAGAATAGCATCCAGGAAGAGTATGCTCAAATATAATAACTATGCACTGAAGTCGAGATTGGCAAGAAAGTGACGTAATGAAGTTTAACTCTGAAGTACAGAACTGTAAAGCTAAGGGCAACTTTAGAGATTAAAAATGAACGCAAACCACTTTTGTCTTAAAATCAACTACTTCTACAGTAGCCTGGGAGTAAAAGTGGCCGATCTACTTACCAGCATAGAAAACATTTTTAATTGGTTTCGGTCAATCGAAAAACTGTTCGGTCAGATTGACCAAGGCTGCTCACCAAACTTTTCCAGTTTAGTCAGCAGACAAACCTGACGAATAAACAGTAGCGGATACTTTGGCTAAGGGAGATAAATCCGACACACAAATCCCTGTGTTCCAGGTTCAGGGATTGGCATAAGTTTAACAGTTTCAAATGTAAAAACTATTGAGAATTCTTCAGTGAAACCTAGGGAAGGACAGATGAAAAGGAACAGACTTTAGTTAAGCGAAGTGGATTTTCATTCCGGAGCAAGATCCCTTATCACAACTGAGCACTATGGGATAAGTATAGCCCTACAGGAAACAAGATGGTAAGGTAAAGGCATTATGGATGTAAGAACACATACACTGTTATATAGTGGGAAACAAGGAGGAAATAAGGAACTGGGGATAGCATTAGTAGTAGATAAAGACATAATGGAAAACAGAGTAAGCTTCAGTCATAAACGAAAGAATATGCACACTGAGTATCACGCCAAATTATCCAGAGTAACATTCATATATGTTCATGCAGCAACGGAGGAGAAAAATGATGAAGAGAAGAATGAGTTTTATCAGATGCTAGAAGAAGAATACAACTTAATTCACAATACTTACACAAAAATAGTACTTGGCGATCTGAATGCCAGAATAGAAACAAAATCTACCGTAGGAAGATCAGAAGGCACTGTTTATATTAAGTGACTATCAATAAAATAATATACGAAGGCTGATATATTTTGTAGCAGGAAGAAATATGTTAATAGCGTTAACGTACTTCCCTTACAAAGATATTCAGGAGCAGACATAGAAATCGCCAAACAAGAAATCGAGCAACAAAGTAGACCACGTTACAATGAACAAGAGCAAAGCCAGCAACATCTTAGACGTAAAATCATATACAAAAGCAAATAATGACGCTGATCACTTCGCGTTGAAAGTAAAGTGTGAAGAGAAACCGGAAATCACAGAAGAGACAAAGAATCGGGTAAACTAAAAGACCATTCAACATAAAAAAACAAACGAAAAGACAACACGAAACTAGGTCATAAAACGTCAGTTCAGCACACCTTATCTACCTCACTATCTGACAAGTAACACTATTCCAAGTAGACACTCAGATCTAGAAGAGACATACATATTTAAAATCAGCATAAAAAACTGAGTTTGTGGGTAAAATATTAGATGCCATTGGCCAGTGGTTGAAGAGAAATTGACCCGAAAAGTTTTGAGTAGCATTGTTTTTGCTACGCTACTTATGAATATTTGGCACTAGTTTACACTCCATCCCGCGAACTACAGTGACGGACAGTCACATGACACTGATAGATGCACGTCGCTATACTCATAGTCACCAGAGACCCACATTGTCACAAGTGTAGAATTGGGTAGTATCCGTAGAATGGCACACGAACACTAAAAAGCAAACAAACTAATGGGGCAGAAGAAAGTTATGTGTTTTCCCTGCGTCATGATAAGGATGTCAAAATATATGCTCATGCAAATTTTGGCAACCCGTGCGCGATTGTTTTGGGAGATATTGATGATGCAATAGTCAGATTCTTTTCTGTGGAGAGTGATATAAAAGTGTTGAAATACCATTATACTTTTAAATTGCTGAAAGAAATGGAAAGCAAACACATAGTAATGGGTGCTGGGTGGAAAACGCTACCTTGCGGTCGCCATCTTGAAGATGGCGACTATGAAGAATGTACCCTTCACAAGGTAGAGCCGGGCAATGACTGTCTCTTTTACTGATACACCAAACATTCATTGAAATGTATCCTATTCTTACTCCTTTTGTTGCGCAACCGGGCATCATTTTAAATAATCATCCCGTAAAAGAAACATGTATGAGATATCGTCCTAGCGGAAACGGATTAGTGTTACTTGTTGGAAAATAGTCCTATTAATGCTTATTTCGACCCACTTTTATTTCAGAGATTTTTTTTTTCCTTTGGCGAATTCCTGACCCCCATTGTACAATTTTGAAATATGCACTTTGATAAAGAAGACGTCTAGGCTTTGAGAGTACCTTGCTGCCTCAGTTTTATTGTTAAATTGTATTAGAAATATCAACCACTAAAGTTCATTTTCTACGCTTAAGGCAGCCTACAGCGCCGAAATGAAGCATTTGTGCTCCCTCAAAGACATATGTTTTCTTATTTTCATGTCAGGAATCTGGTCAGGTGGTATTGTCAGTGTTATTTTACAAAACCCTGTACAATGGAGGAGCAAATCGACCCGGATCCGGTTTCTGATAACAATGGAACCGAATACCTGGATCTTGGAATCGGGACATGGATTTGTATCTTCTGAACTGAAACTGAAGATCGGAATTTAGTTGCTAGAACCGGGTATCCGGATTTGATTCTCGGATGCCCAAATTTGAACCTTGGAAAGGGGAGATGGATACAAGATCAAAGCCGGGCATCCCATTCGATAATCCGAATTATCACATTCGTCAAACAACACATAAACACATTATTATTATTATAAATAAACCAATAACGGTAAGATTGCTCTTATTGCTGCACGCATACTTTGTATGTATAACGTTGATCTTAAATGATTGAAAGAAAAAATCAAAAGCTATCACAAGAATACTATTTGAGAAGAAGTATGATATTTAATTAAGTTATCTCAAATTACAAGCAAAATTTAAATAAAAATAGTAGAAGTTTTACGGGAAGTGAAAGTTGCTGATTTTTGTCACAACTTACTCCACATTTGCAGAATTTTCTTCACACGAGATCCTTTCACATTTCTCTCCTCTAGCGGGAATCTTAATATGATCAAGATAATTGTGAGGCGATTTCTATATTTATTCTTTGTGAAATGAGGAGCATTTAAATATTTTTCGTATATCAATAATTTTTTCGCAAAATGCACAGGATCAGGTGGCAACAAAATATTCTTAATTTTGACAGATGTTCAATTAAAATGTCTGTGGTGAATTATTAACTGTGCTTGGTTACTGCATACGGACATCGTATCCACTTGAGCCCCCAAATTCTACTTACATTGCACTTGAGGAACGCTGTTCTAGTAAATGTCATTTGTTGACGGATGAATAAAGCAGAACCAGATGGTCGAAATCCAATTCACTATTTACCCTTCATCTGTAGCAATGACATAACAAGTTTCTCAGTAGTGCAAGCAACGTCGCTTCAGGTCTTTCGATATTTGGCGTTCAGAAAGTGTTAATAATAAATTCAGGATTATATCTAATAATTTACCTAGTATAGTATGATGTCTGGAAATAGTTTAGATACAGGTCTGAAGTTTTGCTTAGAATTTATCTAATCTGCAGACAGGTTACACAGTCCACAGTCCATTGAAGACATTTCCAGCTTGTAATTGTTCATTCCTGAATAACTGACATAAATCCAAAAGGTGAGAGAACCTCCTAGATGTTGTCTCAAAGATATATTTTTTTCATTTTCAGAATATCAGACTTCTTTAGAAGAAGAACGGAAGGCAAGGACTGTTGCTGATATTTTGTGTAAGGAAAAGGACAAAAGAATTTCCATACTAATGACAGAAGTCCATAAAGCTAAAGAAGAAGTGAAAAAAGTTGAAGACAAGCATAATGAGGAGGTAATCGTTTGTTGTATGTAGTGACACCATTCTCTGTAAGTCTTTTATTTCAGGGAAATAATATTTTATTAATAGACTGCGTCCAATACACTAAAGGGGTTTATAATGTTTCACCCAGAAGAATTTATCTGATTGTTGAACTTGGAAAACAGAGACATATACGATCCAATTGCAAAATTGATTGATGGTGTTTTGGTTGTGAATCAAACAAAGGTACTTACGAATTTTTCAAAAATACTACTGCATAGGTTAGAGTTATGATTGTAAGTTAAATCGAAAATAGTAGGTGCTTTGAGATCAGAGTGATGTCCAAAAATTATAGGAAGAATAGATTCATTTATTTCCTAATTTCAGTCTCTGGGCAAATTAGAATCTCTTTGCTTTCGTTAATCTACTCTTTAGTACTAAATGAAGGAAACATATATTTAAATTTAACGTTCATTAATACATCAAGAATGTAATACTTATTCTTCTTCTGATTTTTATCGAAATATAGATGAATTGTCTGCGGCTACAAGTACAGGAGGAACAAAAGAAAATATCTGATACAGAATTTGAGGTGGGCAATAAATTATCCGAGATGGACGATTTAAGAAGACGTGAGGAGCGGCTACTTCGTGAATTGAACGCTACCACAGAAGATAACAAATTTCTTGAGGAGGAAGTTAGTAGATTAAAGACGCAACTTGGGACACAAACTGACAAAGTGAAGGAGCTTAGTGACCAACTAGAAGAGGAACAATATAATGCAGTAAGTATTTATGGTGTTGTCAGATTACATTAAAGACAAAGTTGTTCTTAATTGTATTAAGGAAAAAAAACAAGTGAATTAAGTTAAAAATTGAGTCACGTTTACTGGGGTCTAGTCATAATTTCACTATTTCCGACAGTAACGACAAATGCAACATATTTCAGCCCTAAATTGTTTTCTTGACTCCTCCTAAAAACTACTTTTAAGCGTGTAAATACGGCCCCGCCCAATAGTTTACGACTGGCTAAAGGAGTTTCACCATGAATTAATATTATCGGACCGCAAATTAAATTTAGCAAGTGGGTAGTGCTCAATTGAATTGAACTGACTTTCATGAGCGTTCAACTGTGTTGACTTAATAACACAATAATATCACCATGTCCGTGGTCATTTGGTTCCAAAACTTCATGGGCGTGTTTGAAACTGCAGAAAAAAACTTACTACACATAACGGACTTACTACACTAAGGTTTATAACAAAGACAGGACAATTACGTAAATAAACAATTTTTTGTTAACATTTTAAGTTCAAAGCAGTGAAACGTTCATGCTTCGTGACGACAAGAACCTGAAAGCTCCCATTAAAAAGTACATGAGAATACATATATTTTGCTCCTGAGTAACGTAATCCGGGGTGAAGTGATACAGTATAAAATCGTAAAACAGTAAGCAACCACATTAAAGTAATATCTAGCGAAATATGGTAATTCCATTATGTTGATCACAGTGCAAGGTTTCAGTATCAGTGTATAGTTTTGTATTGCTAGTATTGTTTTGCAGTTGTACAAAAAAGTATTGTGTACCACTTTACTCCATGAATAGGGGTAAAGTGAAACAGAAATGTAGATACACTGTTGAGGAACGTATAATTGGTGGAATTTGTAGAATCAATACTACAAATTATATGTTTTTATACGGTATATGGCAACCTATACATACATGTATGCCCATACATGTTATTGGGAATCCCCAGTCATCAAGGAAGTGAAGATATTGTAAATCTGTAACTCCGTTCAAATTCAAATATCAAAGTTAAAATTTCTAGCGTAGATTCTTCTAATATAAATACATAACATGTGAAACAATTAGATTTTTATCTGATCACTCATAAAACACGAATATTTGGATTTGTAAAATTCATTATAAAGTAAGAAATCATATATTAACCTTCATATTCTGCATAGTTTCAATACATGTAATACTGTACAAAAACTCAACTTTGACATTCAACTCCTTTCGTACGAAACAACACTCTGAAAAACAGATATTTTATATTCCGACAATCACAAATTTGAAGCCATTTTAGACCTGTTGAATTACGTTTTAGGCTTTTTACAACGAAGACTAAAATAATAAAACAGACTTTAAAGTAAGAAATGTTTGTTTGTTCATTTGAATGTCCTATGATGAGCAACCAGTCCAAAGATATTACATTTTCTGTAAACGTCTGTAAACACTACTTTGGCATGTGCCGCAACACAAAAATAATAATGATACTATTAATTAATCAGTGAGATAAAAATAAAAGAACGTCTGTTTAAATTAGTCACATATAAAAGATATAAATATACATTTTGTTTATTAACTTTTTACAAGAGGTCAAACAATCTATGCTGGACCGTTTGAGATGGGCTGTCACCAGTCGTTTTCTTGCAGTTACGCGCATTCAGTATGAAGGTTTCTAAAAGAACACCATAGTTTGAAGGAAGACAATAAGTTTTTAAAATATGTTTTTTTTTTTTCACATTTATAGTACCACTATTATCTCCTTTCTCTAGACAGTGTTTAGAACTCGATCTCAAGAAGCGCAATTAGATCTTGAAAAGCAGCGTTCGACGCTATACCAATTACAGGAGGAAGTCAATGAGTT
Organism: Lepisma saccharinum; assembly: GCA_022664845.1. Classification (NCBI taxonomy): domain Eukaryota; kingdom Metazoa; phylum Arthropoda; class Insecta; order Zygentoma; family Lepismatidae; genus Lepisma; species Lepisma saccharinum. The sequence continues at coordinate 36,197 of JAGDQP010000214.1, forward strand.
AAAGCAGCGTTTGCATACAACGACACAGCGAGCTGAAATGGCGGAAGAGACAATCGCCGATCTAGACGAAGAGAAAAAGAGATTGGAAGAAGAGAAAACAGAGCTGATGAGCAAACAACAACAACTGCTTACGGACAAGGATAAAGCTATTCAAGCTGTGAGTTTGTATTCTGGTTTTCTTTAGTTTTGTTTACTGCTATATCCAAATTACAATAATATTACGTACTAAGTTGGTATCTTAAGAGTGCGTCCCATTTTCTGGATTGTTTTTAGGTTAATGGTGGTTTAGTTTACTATTTAAAATTTCGGTTTACCAAAATCGCATAGAAATCGATTCAGAGATTATTTAATTCATATTGGTAACATTCTTTATTAAAGAAGGGCCGATACCATAATTCCCCGATACGCAATACTCGATAACGATAACGCCCTATCACTTTCAATACTTGATCTTTTTTTCTGCATCCATCCACAATGAAAACCAAACATAAGAAAATTAAAGTTGTGGTACACTGCTATCCTGTTATTTATTCATTCTACTCTATTAAGAGCTTCTCAAGAACACTTCATAACGAGCTTATTTAGAATTCTTATTACAGAGCATTAAATTTTCATTATACAAGGTAACCAAAAAAGTTCATGTCATTTCTGATAGAGAAAATATCACTTACTGCTAGTTCTCAAAGTAATCACCATCGACATCCAACACCTTTTACCAACGTTCCTGCAGCTGCGTAAGACCCAGGCGGTAAAAGTCGGTAGGGGTGTGTCTTGGACTCAAAGAAAAGCATGAATGCTTACCGCAAGTCTGTCTCATTGGCGAAGGATTTCCCATGAAGATGGTTGTCCAAGAATGGAAGGAATATGTTGGCGTACGGTCCAGGAGTACGGTGGATTCCACAGCGTCTCTTAGCCAAGTCGCTGTATGGTATCCCTGGCCACCTGCGCCACACGCAAGTAGGTATTGTCGACAAGGAACAGTACACCCTTGTGATTCACCAAGGCTGGCTCCTTCTGTTGCAACACCTATTGCACACGTCACCAAGTGGTGCAGTTCCGCAGTGATGGCTTGGCCTAGTGATAACAGATAGTTCTGCACCACTTGGCGACTAGTCCACTAGATACAGAACATGATGTTGCGTACATATAGAAGTGTCTTGTGGCGTGAGGCACAATATTCCGCGGTGACAACCAATGTCTGGCACTCTTGGAAGTCTCATGCAGGACATACTTTTCGTCACTGGTGAGCACACGATCTAATGTGAGTGTGTTGTTATACCGAGAAAGCAGCGCCAAACAGGCTGTCACTCGTTGGTCCTTGTCAGCTTCCAACAGTGCTTGGGGTACCGACTTGCTCAACTTGTCCGCCTTCACTATCCGGTGGTGACATCTGATTATTTTATCAGAAACCTGGAATTATTCACCAAGCTCACCACACAGTTGGCTACTGTCCTGCTCTATGGTCGCCTTCAGGGCCTCAACATCCAGGGTCGCCTTCAGGACCTCGCCCACTGCAGGGTTCGTCACTCAGACACAAATCTCCCGACCTGAATTTCTGAAACTAATACCTGACGGAGCGTTCCTTCGCAGCATTATACCCAAAGTTTTGCGTATTTGATGACTTGGCCGGCTACGGACAAGTCTACCTTTAAATCATAAAGCAGACAACTCCGAACGAGCTGCTTCGGCACCTCCATATGTCTTCGACGCTACTCGAGCTATGATTACTGTGAGTGCGCAAAGTGACTGTCTTGATCACGGTCAATGTTTCTACTCCATACTAATCGCTTTTCCAGCAGCTAAGGCACTTATTTCCATACCAGTGGCGTCTTCGTATGTGACGTCAAAAACTGTAAGAATTCTTTTGGTTGCCTTGTAGAAACCATAGAAACAGGCAGGGAAAAGGAGGCAAGTTACTTCATTTTATTATTTCTCTCTTCCACTCTATTACCTTAATAGATGCGTTTACATCCAGGCATAATTATTAAAAATAGACCATTAATTATCAGAGCTGTACGGTACTATTTGAAGAGTTAAGGATGGGACTGCAAGTGTATTCGTTTCATACCTCACAAAACGAATGGAAAATATAACAATTACGGATTTAATTTACCGTTGACCTATGTCTTGGTTTGTTTTAAGCATATTTGACAGATAGTGCAAATTGAGCAATCTATTTGATCACCATATGCCAAGTTGATCGGATATATGTTTTGGAATCCCACACCAGAGCTAAAACGGATGACAGGTCATTCGGATCCAATTTTGAACTGAGTCGCCGAGTTTATGCTGGGGTCCTTGAAGGAATGTAGCTCCTGTAACTAATGGACTTCTGGGAGGCGCTTTGTGCACTGTTCCTGGTTTTGAACACCCTGTCTTTCTGAAATTGACTTAGATGCATAAACATATGTTGGTGTTAAGTCCTTGTAATGTTAGAGGGTGCGGGAGTAATTCATACATCAAGTCATGCATGTTGTGTTTCTTAACCATGCGTTCAGCGTTGTCTGTTAAAAGCAGAGCATCCTTCCTATCGATGGCTGCCTTTTACACAACTGCCAAAGCATTCCTCAATTTCCGCACAGTATTTGACATCGGTAATGGTTTTATCGGAAGAAAACAGCTTGTAATGGACAACAACCGGTGCTGCCTACAACACGAACAACAAAATATTTTGTAGCGTAAACTTTGGCTTTGGAAAGTGTTTGGAAGCTTCACGAAGCTATAAACACTTCGCTTGCTATTATCGAAAAGAATCCACTTTTCATCACACTTCACAATAGAATTGAGTACGAGCTCTTTGTGGTAGCAGACCAACAAGATATTGAGCACTCTTTTATGTTTGTGTTACTACGTCACCTCACGCAGTACCCATTTGTCGATTTTTTCACTTTCCCTATTTGCTGTTCGAGATTATCGGAAATGGTTGAAATTGAAGTTATGAAATGCAAAACAAGTGCGTAGAAATTTCCTCCTTACAGCGTCGTCGCCATCAATCCTTGAGCCATCTACCTTCCTCATCGTGGAGACTCTGGTCCTCGGTACAATTATTTTTCAAACCGAGAGTGACACACCATCTCTTCTGAAGTTGACCTTCAACTAGTATTACTCATAGCTCCATAGATCCCTTACAAAAGGTGGAAAGAGGGTTGAATGTAGACATTGTGCATTTATTTCTAAATAGCCTGGTATATATCTCGGATGCTTGTGCAAAACCGGTAAAGTCCAACATTTCTAAGAAATAATTTTTCATTTCCCCTAAATGAGAAAAAGAAATTCTCTACGATTGTTCTAATACATTTTTTTTTAATATTTTGGAGTGCTGTGCATTTTCAGCACTCCAATGTGATTTGGATTAGGAACAGTCATAGATTACGTCTTCCCTGTATTAACATGGTAAGTGTTACAGGACAAACACACATTATTTTTTTTTCGAATAACCGTTTCTTAATGCATACCTTCTTGTTCAAATTAAGAGAAACATATGATCTGAGACAAATCCGCTATTGGAATGTGATTCAGCAACTGGCAAAATAAACGTTGCATTTATTAATACAGTTTTGCGATAACGCATGTTTAACTTTAAGACATAAAATTCGTATTTATTTTGTATTTTCCGTAGGAGTTCAAGGATAAGGAGACAGATTATAAGAGAACAATAAATGGATTGCTTCGAGAGAAGTCCATGTTGAACACCAGGATTAGCTTCATGGAACAAAAAGGTACGTTGAACATCAGGAACTATGATTTACTGTCCCCATTCCCTACTCTCAGGTTATTTGCAACCAAACAGAAATTTTACTGAGTATTTTAACTAATCATTGTCTTTGAACGAGAAAAGATGTCATTATTATTTTATTCCACAGGAAATTATGAACTGTATTTCCATTTTCTGCATAGGTAGTCTACATGAAATGTGTGCTTAAACGATAATGTGGTATGCGTTTAGTGTTGTACGTACATTCCAACTTGGAAAAAAGAAGACATAGAAGTTTCATAACTGCAAAATCCACTATAACAGAAAATAATTTTTACATGGCTCATTAATAGTTTTAAAATTTGTTGTTTAAAACATAAATAAGCCATTAAGTTATAAATTTACCAAATAACTTAAAATGTAGAGATACAGAAATATTATTTAGGATAAGGACTAATATCAATATAATAAATCATAGTCATGTATGTGTACTAGGTATATGTATATACCAGGCATTGCTAAACAACACCAACAAACCTACTCCACGAGATTACTAATATGAAAGTAATGAAAAAATAAAATGACCATTGAGGGCAGGGGCGGACTGGGTATATTAGGGCCTAGGCCGCGGTTACCAAGGAGGGCCTTCAGACTATTACATCAATTTCTAAAATAGCGTACAATGAACATCTGCGATGAGCCATCGCGTTAAGCAGTTGTAAATTCGTTGTTACTTGGTAGTGTTTGCAAGCTATAATTTGTCATTGGAAATTTGATGTCACAGCAAGTTGTAATCAAACAGCAAAGCACAGGATTTCCAGAAACATAAACTCTCGAGAGAATACTTTATAATTATTATTGTATGCCATATAGTAACTGAAACACTAAACAAATAATAGCCAATAACTTTTTACTGTGGAATGAACAGAACAGCTTACTGAAAATTGAAACACTAAACAACTAATAATAGCTTTTGACTGTGGAATGAACACGACCGTTTTACTGAAAATGTAAAACACTGCTGAAACACTAAACAACTAATAATTTTAAAAAGTTAAGATTCTTTTCAGTTCAGATGATGAATTGCAGAGTTTCTGAATAACTTTATCCAGGGACACTAAATTTAACACGTCTCTTTCCATACTCATTAGTAAAAATGTGTCCAAAATGTCTTCAGACAAACTAGCTCTGAGATTTGTTTTCACCAACTTTAACTTTGAGAAGCACCTTTCACATGCCACTTGTGTGCATGGTAAAGACAACGCATATTTGTATACAATGTGTAAATTATTAAAACAACTAGACTGACATAGAAATTGGTACACAATTTTCCCTGCACATGGCAAACAATTTTTAAACAGCTGTTTGCAGCATCATTATCACTCTTGCCGTGAATTCCGTCCAAACATGTTCGATCTCGCATAGCAGGCTCAGATGCATAATCATCATCATTTCTTCTTGTACGGATTCAGGGGCATCATTCTCTTCAGGATTATCAAAAAACAGAACGTTTTGTGACAGAGTGTCATACACGACAGAGAACTGCTGGAGCTCTCTGCATATTTCATCCTGTTCTATATTTAGTTTTTTTTCGCAAGAACTCTGAAAGCTCCTGCAGGCACACCATTCTTCTATATTTCGGAAAAGTGCTTGGGATCCAGCATTTGAAGTTCCGACAGTAAGTATTTTGGCTGCTGAAATCTATCACTGGTACATGCAGCAGCTGTATTCAGAACTTCGTTGAAGTTTTCTATTCTGAATAAATCATATTCACTTACATTTAAGTTCTTTCCCCGTTCATCTGCGGCAAGCTCTCCTGGCATTTTCTTCTTCTTTGAGATTCTTCTGGGCGGAAAGTCTTCTTCCATTTCTATCTCTACACCAGATTGTGCAAGCTGTTGATTTATCTTCTCACAAAATATTTTTGTATTTTCGTAAAGCACTAAACAGACACCTTCCTTTGCCTCTATTTTCTTCTGAAGCTGCTGCTGCAAATTATCTACAAGTCTCCAGGCCGTAATATAGTCCAATCCGTGAAACTGCAGGTATTTTGAAACAGGCTCCGTTTCTGTAAACAAGTCCTGATACGCAGAGCACATCATTACAGTTTTAAATTCTGTCCATTTATTCTGCAAAGTCTCAGCTTGAAATTTTGATTTCGCATCAAAGCGTCTGTCCTGTACAACATCATTGAGGAACAATAAAAATGTAAGAAATCTTGATGATGATGGCTTCCTGTTTCGTAGCGAAACTCGTTAGTGTCGATTATCGCATTCAGTGCCTTGTTTTTGCTCCACCATCGCGTTGCACCAACTTTTTGAAGTTTTCGTAGTCTGTCATGTCCCCCTTGGCTTTCCCAAAGGAAGTATGGAATTATCGAGTAAATGTTGGTCGAAATAAGCGCGAATAACACGACTTTCCGTATGAGTACAGATGAGAAACGTAATCACTGGCATCTAAGCGGGGAATGACAGTCTCTATTATTGATAACTGGTACAGCAAATGTTCGTTGGAATTATGTCATTTAGTCCTGTTTGCCTTTAGGGAATTAATTGCATATCCATTGCACAGTTTTGAAATATGAATTTTTGGATAGACCAGGTTTGAAGTCCTTATCCTCAGTTCTACTGTTAATGGTATTGTAAATATTAAGCTCTTAAGTTAACATACCCACGTTTTCGGCAGTTTATACACCCGAAACGAAATATTTTTGCACCTTCCATGGTTTTTATTCTTTTTCCTTATTTCCATGTCAGGAATCTTGTTAGATGGGTTTGTCGATGTTGTTTTGCAAAATCCTGTATATGTTACCGGCAATGTATGAAATCTGGCACTCTGTGCAATCCCTGGTAAAGTATGGTAAAAATATACGAATCTAACCAGACCTAACCTAACCTAGGAAAGATTTGTTTCATATAAAACAATACTTTGAATAGGATCATCAGGCATTCTATAAAATGCTGGATTTAATACAATATCGGTTATATATGAGACAGGAGATTAAATTAACAATAGTACATATTTTATTAGTTTCTGTTTTGTTATGGAAAACAGAAAATAATACTGCAACATTTGGAAGTAGATGGACATTTTGTATGTTTAGAAAAGGGACATGCCCGGTAACAGGAGGACGTCTGGCACCCCTGTATGTATTTTCTAGTTGAAAATTAATTCAAAGTTCATGGCACAACCAAGATACGTACAACAGAATAAGTGAGAAGGTATGTTCATCAGGCGCTTCCGAAGTTCAGAATCATGTTCCAACGGTTTTTGCGACAGTGACGTCACGGGCGGATAGAACATAGGGAACCTTTCAATGGGCGGAGGGAAAATAATTCATTATTGCCGTTTGAGTGCGAATTTTTTGACACAATAAAAACTGTTATAATTTGCAATATATGGACTATAAAATGAAAAATATTTCCCTTCAATAGCTGCAGTAGTTTCAGAGCTACAGCCTGTTATTTGATTTGAAGCGTCAATTTTTTTATCAGTTTACAATAAAAATAATTTTACAAAAATTTTTGAATGGGAATTTTTTGATACAAATTGACCACTTCCCCCACCCAAGATAAACATTTTCGACACCCAAGATTAACATTTTTGCTGTCAATTCTTCAGTTTCTTTGAACATTTTAAAATGATGATGAAGGGTGTTTAATAATCAGAAGGGTGGTTAGACCCGAAAAAAGCGAATATATTCCACAAAATGTTCATTTTATTCTATTTCTTCTTTCTTTTGAGCTACTTCGTTATGTTCTTGAAGTTTATACTGATTTTGTTTCTTAAGCTTATGTCAATTACAAGGTCTTATTAGCTGATCTATTAGAATAATACAGGGACACTGCACGAACTGATAAACACTACGGACTATGTTGATGGACCACGAAAGTTTTAAATCTTTTCCTTGACTGGTAAAGATATATTTTTTTTAATGATGTATTAAGAATGGGCAAAGGTTTATAAGGAATTGACCTTTCTTATCGTCTGTAGGCCCTTTCAGGACTTTAGGGTAAATAAAAAAGGAAGGAAAAATTGAATTTCTTAAATTTATTTTTCATCCCATTTCCGGAATTTTTCGTGAAGTTTATACCAATGCTTTCTTTTGTTTATGATACTGACAACAAGGTCTCGCTAATTTCTCTGCTAGTATAACATGTACACAGTGAATCAAGAATGAAAACATGGAAATGTAAAACTACACGATTTTTACATTATTTTTTCTTTAGTTCACAATGGTTCGTGGTGTCCTCAAATCTTGCAACGTTAATTTAACTTATTTCCCGACGTCACGCAATGATGAAATTTGCACAGCGACGTAAGTCGGGCGACAATACAATATTCTATTGTTACATTCATATAGTTTTATATTTTAAAGCATATTATAATATTTCTTTTTAATATGGACTTCTTTAGCCTAAAATAAATACTAACCTGCAACGATCTGTCGTTTGACTGGTTGCAGAACGCTTTAGGATTTGGGTCAGGAAACATTAGCTTGAGAGAAACTATACGAACACAGAAATAACTAAAAAATAAAGACACACTTTTCTTATACATTTCGTACTAAAAAGTGAAAAATAATTTTGTTTGTGAATGACTAAAAAGAAAAGCATGGGGAACGCCAATTCAAGAACTTATAAAGTGACTGTATATTAGAGCGCACGCCATGATTTTCTTTTTAGTCATGCATAAAAAATATTTTTCACTTTTTAATACATTGTTTTTAAAAAAGTATGTCTTAAAAAGTATTTTTTATTATTTTTTTACTCACATCGCTTTGAGTAAAAGGAAAATCTGAAGTAACTACTGAAAGGTTATTTCTAAAGCATCACATTTCATAGATATATCTGGTAGAATTACTGTAATCAAAATAATCTTGTTCGTACAAGGAAAACATACGACACTAGGAATTTTGAAAGGAGTGGAAATTTCATTACAAGCCAAAATTTATCTTTTATACTGCAATTTTTACTTATATAGATATATTTTTGAAGGCTACTGAATTTATATACTCTTATTCCGTATTATATCAAAAAATTCCCATCCAAACATCCATAATAAATTATTTAAGGATAAAAAAATTCAATATCCAACTCAAATAACAGGCCGTAGCTCTGAAAGTACTGTAGCTATTGAAACCAAATCTGTCTCATATTATAGGCAATATAGCGTAGATTATAACAGTTTTTTGGTTTATCAAAAAATTCCTATCCAAAAGGCCACAATAAATTATTTCTCACCACCTGTTAAGAAATTTCCTATGCGCTATCCGCCTGTGACGTAAAGGAGGCGTGGTTTCCGAAGAGACACGAGTGGACTCCGAAGTTCAGATGAACAGCCCCTGGGCACAACTGAATTGTTTCTCGAGAGATTAGCTACATAACAATAATGTGACTGTCTGTCGTCTTATCTTCTGTATAAATAGAAAAGACATTTTGAACGTTGTTGATGCGAAGCAGATTGTACTTTTTTCAACAGTAAATATTAAATTATATTAAGCTAATTTTCTCTAAACTTAGGTCCAAGTATTAAACAATCAAATAACGAAGAGGAGATTGAAAGACTGAAAAGGTCGCTGGAGGAGGAGAAAGCGCTTAAAAATCAAGCTGTAAACAAATTAGCTGAATTAATGAGTCAGCAGAGAAGTTCGGCACCTCCAATAAAACCTACTCATGGAGATATACGAAGAAAAGAAAGGGAATGTTTAAGACTACAGCAGGAATTAAATCAGGTGAAGTTCCTTTTTAAATAATCAAGTCATTACAAATAATTTTCCTAATTATCCCTTACCAATATTATTTATAATGCCTTTGTTTTCTCTGTAGTGTTGCCATTTACCACATAGATACGAATGAGGACGGATCAAGTAACCATCATCCAGATCTTATTGTGTTACTTTAATGTCAGTGTCAAACGTTGGGAATGTACACTTGAATATGTCAATATGTACAACATGTCAATATATGGTTTAATATTTAATCGATCACTTTGTGAAAATGCCAAATTGATAGACATTATTGACTACTCTCTGGTGAAAAACGTTTACTTATAACATTGACGAATATACAGAAGTAAAGGAACAATTAGTTAAACTTTGAAATTAGAATAACATTTTTCACAATATATTTGTTTTACTTCCTAAGATTATATACAAAACTCCTTAAGTTTCCCTGTTTGGGAATCTTCATAGGTGTTAACGCATTGGATATAAGACACTAATTCGCATGCATATCGAAGTAAGTTAGTAACTTTACGTTGCGTTAGTTTCAGAGTAGCCATCTACTATAATCTAACCGAAATATGGATTTACCGTGTTCAAACTATAATTAGCACATTGATTAATTCTCAAATAATTATGTAAGACTTTTGTATGTATCGCACTACGAACTCTACCACTGTGTTTTACCATATTCTGTAAATATCGATGTCTCACAAACATTAAAAGACATTTCATAACTTTTTTGTAATAAAGATATTAGATATGACAAATGTTATATAAATGCGAATCTTGCTTAATATGCGTTAGTTTAGATTAATTACACACAATATCTTTTAGTTAAGGTATTCTTTTATTGTTTGAAACTCGTTACTAAAACATTTAATGAATATTCAAGTATGAAACGTTCTTCAATCAAAATATGGAAGCACAGAATACTTACTACTAGAGGAGAAGGTCTAAATATGAGCTATGTTCCAAATTCGGGCTAGTAGATGTTTCAAACTTGTATATGCTTGTGTAGTACTGCTGACTGGTGACAAAAGTGTGAAACAGTTCCTCAAGGACGAAGGTGGTGGCTTAATTCAGTTAGCGACAAAGAGTTGGATGTGATTGATTTATTTGTATCTTGTGCCTGTTTTCAGCAGTGGGAAAGTTTTATCCGACAATTCTATTTCAGCTTTTTAAACACAATAAAACCAGGTATGAAATGTTTTATAAGGTAAGTCGTATTCTTCGGAGAAAGCACTCGTAGTCAGTATAAAACAAAGAATAAATAATATTGCGTATTGACTTCTATTGCGTCACGATTCAAAAATGAATGGTCTGAATACGGGCTACCTTGCCTACCTACATCTTCATTTTAAGAGTTTCCTTCTCTTAGAACACAGTACTTGGAATTTCAAACCTAGTAATTCATTTTCATATTTCAGCAGTTCCTGTCATAAGAAGAAAAGTCAGCAATCGACTTAGAAAACGAGAAAGTGCTACTGTTATAACGGATAATCCATACTAAGAAACAATTAGGGCTTCCTTGGAAAAGCAGGAATCTAAATTCAAGACGACGTGATATTTTAGATAATTTGATCAAAGAGCTGAACAATTTAAAAAAAATGGAATATACCTGAACGGAAAAGAAAACAAGGAACTTTAGAATTCACAAGACAAGAATCAGATTCAGAAGAATCCAGGATGATGTTTTCTGATCTAGATCCTTGTGATGATGAAGATAGTTACTTTGATGCGCCATCTGCACAAGAAAGGGCAGATGATGGAGATAGGAATTGTATATTATTCTGCGACAGGGTATTCTCTGAACACACAGGGGATATATGGGTTACGTGTATCATGTGTTCGAAGTGAGCACATAACGAATGCGCTGGTGCAGAGCAGGAGAACAGTCTGTGACTTTTGTAAATATACGTTTATCATCACTATATCACTCTTGAACATTATTTTGCACTGTTAAAATTTCTTCTCAGTTATTTAAGGTAACTTTAAAGAATAGCCTATATTTCGAGCAGTGTTTCAGAAGTCAAGATTATGACATCTTTGAAAATATGCGTTTAATATCATAGTCGTGGGTTACTAATCTAAATTTTCAACTACATTGTAAAGTAAATATATCTCAGCCATATTTGCAGTTGTTGTTTAGAACATTCCTTGCAACATTTTGGAGATATTCGAAAAATAAAAGTGGTAGCCCGTATTTGCACCTTCTCCTCTACTAATTAGCTTTCCCGACGCTAGGGAGTTTTCAAAAAACAATATTTTCCCAGAATTTTCATCCTTTCCTAAATATGTGTTCCTTTCACCCGTGAGATGAAAATTACTAAAGACGCTTTTATTTCTTATTCTCAATTAAATCTATTGCAGGAGCGTGCAAAAAATACGAAACTTACGAAACAAGCCAAAGTGGAAAATCTAAGTAAATCTCTTGATGATATTTCGTCATCGATGAGGTTGGAACAAGTCACCCGTGAGATAAATTTTGAAGAGACGCAGTCAAAACCAGAAGAAAATGAAAAAGTGACAGAGTTCAATGAGGAGAGGCCTGAAAAATCTTTGGACTCTCTGGATGCATTAGATGACTCCACTAGTTCCGTGGGAAGTCCAATGGGAAGTCAAAGAACGGACGATACGGACAGAATCTCTGTTCGCGGTAAGTTTAATTTCATTTGATCTAATTGGACTGCCTACAATAAAGTTGGCCCAGTGGTCGAAGCCCTCCGACATTAGACGTGAATAGTAGCGGTAATATCTAGCTATGATAAGTGGTTAACATGAATAGGCAGCTTGCATTTAAATACGATACTTTTTCATTACGCATTTATTGAACAACTGTACTTTGATAACAACAACTGCTATTTTGCAGTAACAAGTGCATGCGATATGAACACAACTCACGCATAACATGCCAATACACAATCTTTCATATAAAAGTATCCTCTTTTATCTCCTTTCTTATCTGGACAAATTTAGCATGTATCAATACGAGTGAACATCTTGAACCGTATTCAGAAACATTTTTTGAATTGACTAGCGTTATACTAATTACTGACTACCAGTGTTAAAAGACTGTTAATCACTCGTTAGCACACCGATAGTCACATGAAGGAAAGCGGAACGTTTCTGAATATGGCTGCCTATGTTTACATTTTTCATATTCCGTGATTGAACTACACTAGACATATTCTAATCTTTACCAAAGCCAATTTTGTCTCGGTGACGGCCAAATGACACCAATAAAGTTTTGCAGTCTTTGTGAATTAACTCTTTCGCAAATACTTGTCGTGCACTAATTACACGAAATATGCCTTGTGGAGCAATTTGCAAGTAAAAAGAATTAGGCCTAAACGTTTTCTCCCCTAAACTAAACCGTATCATTATCAAGTATAACTATCTCAGAACCACAAATGTTCAATAGAATATTATAACTGTATGTTTCCTGGGCAGTAATTCTCATACACTTATGGAATATGCTCGTTAAAAAACTTACTCTTACAGTTAAGTGATTTCTCATGCCACGTGCAATCATTTGACTAGTATTGGAACAAAATAACATCAGCGTTGAACAGAATTCGCGAAATATAGCACAAAATACAAACTGAATGTTGAATATTACACTGCAAAAAATAGCTGTGTTAATTCAACACAGTACGGTGTCCCAGCGTGACTACCACTTTTTGTATGTTAAATCAACACAGCACACGGTGTTGATTTCAGTACTGGAAGAAAAAAGTTACGGCTGCAGCAAGATTTGAATACAGGTTGTTCACTTAGAAGTCGAGCGTCTTAACGACATGGCTAAATCGTCAGAAAAAAAAAGAAAGCACTAGATGTAAACTATATTTATTGAACAACATTTGTTTTAAATGACTACACTATAGATTTAAACAGTGCAGGGGATAAGATATATGTTGATGAACCCCGAAAACAAACTAAGTTACTTGCACGACTTCTCCCATGGTTTAATCACTTCCTGTTTGTCAATTTGGAACCAGATTTCCCATTCATTGAGAATATTCGATTTCTATGAAAGCAAGCAAGATGGCGACAGCCAAACACTTTAGCAGCATTACTGCTTTGTTATCGTAACGACATGTCAAATGCTGCGCTTGCTTTCATACAAATTAAAGATGTTCTCAATGAAAGGGAATTCTGATCCCTAATTGACCAATGGAAATTGGAAAAGTAATTAAATCATGAAAAAAAGTCGTGAGAGTAGCTTTCTTTGTCTTTGGGGTTCAGCAATATTTTTATTCTCTGTACTAGATGAATCTAGTGTTCTTTCTGTCGGACGATTTAGCCAAGAAGTTCGCATCGTGTAACCAGCCGAGAAGGTTTGCCTTCTCAAAGCGCTGTGCGGGTGAACGAGCAAGAGGGCGTGTCCCTCAGCGAGTGTGTAGAGTCGTTTACTCTACCAACCTACAAGTGTTAAAAAGTTTTGAATAAGTTCTAGTGAAATGCAATTTATCCAACGTGAAAATACAATTGTGATTGGCACACATCCATCAGGGTCTCGTCCAAATACTATATCTATTCATGAGAGTATATTTCTACAATATAAATTTTCACGGAGCAAGTGATTTCGATAGAATATTAAAGTTACAAGAAACAAATTTTCGTGAAACCAGCGAAGACAACTATCTTAGAACATACATTGTTGCAACATAAAGACAAGTTTAAATATATGGAAAACGGTATTGAATGTGTACTGAATGTTAACGTAGAATGCGGAAGTCAAGTTACGGCCCTCGTGTCAATTATACCCTCAGAAATTTCTTCACAGCAAGTACAACATTTTTTTCCCAAGACTACGGACTAATTTAACGCATAATTCCAATTTTGTACCCCAGTAGTCATAGGTACCCTAGTTTCTCTGGTCATCAGTTCATTATATTTACAAAGTTATGCAAACCCTTACCTAGTTACGCTGTTTTGTACGGTCACCAGATACAAATTTTGACCTCAGATCGCCCAAAGTCGTGTAATATTTGCGGTGATGAAACCCATTTAGCAGCCGAATGTCGGCAAGGTATGCGAGAAATGCAACTCATAAGAAGACACCATATCAGTTTTCAACCGCTACCACACGTAATATTGAATTGTTCACTCACGAATTTCCCCCATTTGGTGCTCCCACAATTAGAATAGTGCCCAATAGTGGAACTATGACCCCAGTTGATAGTTTTGCATTGCTCAACACGTCTCCACAGCAAATCCTTGTAACAACTATAGCTGGATAGTCAGTGTCTGTAACACCCAGTGAGGGCCGTGATTCGATCATCTGTTAAAGGACAACGAAATTCCTCCCACCACTCTCCCTGTTCATAGTGAAAACGATAAATTAAAAGAGAACACGGCTTCATCTCTTCAGAATTTTGTGACATAGTACCAAGTAAAAACGACGCTCTGCTAAGTGTTAACGAAAGTGATTCTGAGTGCAGTTCATTTGAAAAAAACTATTGATCAAGAATCGACAATCAAGAAAAGAGTGCGATAAAATGAAGACACTTCACGCTCTCCTCCTCTGCCAGTAAAAATATAAAGTTAGTCAAAGTGAGCCTGCATCAAGCCAGATAACCACACGATCAAAATCAGTTCCATCAGAAAGCGAAGGTCACTAAACATCTCATACAGGTTGGTCCAAAAAACATAAACAGGTATGTTTATTATCATATAGTCAGTGGAATAGTGGAACATAAACAATGGATCAACAAATACTCATCATATTGTGTCTCACCATGACTCTCTCCGTATGTACTTTTAACACGGCTGGAATATTTCCCCCGCAAATCATTTTTTCTTCAAGAATATTTGCGCCAGGAGTCGGTCAACGTTATATGTCTTCAAGAACTTGATGTGGACCTTTTACAAGTACATAATTATACTGTATATTGTAACAGCCTGACGCAAGATCAAAAAGAATTGGCTTAGCCATACGGAATGACTTGATAGTCGAAGAAGTGTTTCATCATCCGTCGGCAAGAATTAGCTACGTTAAAGTTCATAATATATATGTAATATGCACTTATTTTCCGTCCGGTACTCATTATATTCAACAGCGCAAAACTTTCATAAACAATTAAATGTTTAAATTATTACAATCTTTACATAACAAAAACGTAATTATAGGATCAGATAATAATTGTATTTCTCGTGCGGAAGATACTACTGGTTAAACCAATTATAGTCTCGCCCTCAAACAAATGATTCAAACTTTGAACTTAACTGATTCCTAGATTGCCCTGCGGGGGAACACCCCAGGACACACATACTTCCATTCTAAGGGTAGTTCCCGTTTGGACGTATGTTATGTATCACACAATTTGATATCACTATCAATGTCAAAACGCTTGCTGTATCAGATCACTCTATTGTCAATATTAAATTAGATTATATATTAACGGTACATCTGGCAACATCGCTAAGGTGGAAAATGAACAACCAGGCTTTACGTGACAACGAGTATAGTGATTATATTAACTATATGTTAGATATTGCTGAAATATCCACATTGACGTATCCTTACATGAAATATATAAATATTCTATACATTACCGAAATAGAGGATGAAATTGGATACACTTTACAAAATATAACAAATGTCGAAGAAAAAGTGGGTAAGGTGACCCGCCACACTTACCGAATCTTTTGAACTGAAGTCACGAGAAGTTACGTTACCTAAAGTGCCCGCTAAGATGGCAGCACATATACATTACTGGCGCGCAAACAGAAACGAATCACACTCCGTGGTTAGAGCGTCTCAATTATTTTATTTTTATTATTAAACTGAAAATTCGTCACAAAGTGTTTAGTTTTCACTTGCAGTGTGATGTTCGCACATGCGCAGAAAGAGAAAACGGTTTCTTGTAGTAACCAAACATGCAATTCTGATCAAGTGTTTGCTACCGCTAAGAACGTTTTAAGGGGGTCCGGACTCCCTCCAAATTCGTGGATTTATGTAGAATTAATATAAATTTAGGCACAATTATTATATTTAATATAAATTTAATTCTCAGTCACACAGGAGCGCTATGGAGGTCCATGAACCCCTCCTAAAACCAATTTCTAGATACATGTCCGGTTGCCGCCATTTCGAACAGTATTTTAGGCGAAATAGGAAATATTCTCAGTGAATGAGAATTGCGATTCCTAACTGACAAGTAGGGGAAATGATTACTACATAGCGTAAGTCCTGATAATAACTTTGTTTATGTTTTGGGGATTGAGGCAATGGATTTCTGACCCTCCGTATTGTTTTCATCGAGTTCTTTCTTACCACTGACAGTTCAAGAACCCGTGTTCAAATCTTCCTTCAGGCTTCTATTTTCTCGTTTTCTGAAAACTAAAAGATAGCTGTTTTTTTTATTAGCCAAGTTACTGGAAATTGCAGACAGATAGTTGCCAGACTTTTCCCAGGAATGCTTCTGAAAAATTTGACAGTGTAGTAAAATATTGTTAAGTTTAGAAATTTAGTTCATTCACTTTGAGTTAGACAGGAAGCTGTGGACTACACAGGTCACATGTCCCATAGCTGACTTGCCTCACTCAACAAATCCTAAATTATGGGAAGAAATGGTAAAGATAGCGAACAGGACTGTAAGTACCGCCTGGCACAAGGAAGAAACCCTCTTTAAAAACCTGTCAGGATTGCCAGCAGCAGAAGTAGAACATCTTTCTCAGTATCTTTGCTAAGTCCGCATAAATGAAGGGTTATTTTACAAGTTAGGTACGGTATGTTATAAACCGGAGATCCGGCGTGCGTAACGATTTTCACTGGGCCAAAAACAAATCCAAAATTACAATTCAACTTGCATAATATTTAATATATTAAAACCACTATATTACTTTTGAATTGATAATTTTTAATACGAAGCTAGCCCTCTTCTTGCTTAGAATCCGGCCTCAATCCAGTCCGCTGACAAAACAAGTTGGAGACCCCTGTTCCGAACAACTCTCTTCCACAACCTTTATTTCTTACATGAGTCACAATTTTCCCCACCCTAACACTTTTACCCGCTCTGGAATGTTTAGTGGAATTACAATTATCATTCTAATCAAGCCTGTAGCTTCTATGGACACGTAGAGCGGATCCTATTAACTTAGGATCCGTACCCGCCCGCTTTGTATCGGAGAAAGATTGAGGAAGCACAGACCAATACACTATAAGCCAATTAAAGTTGTCTTTCACTACCATTTTAATTTGTTATTACCGTAACTGAATGACGGGTCTTTTGCCTCAAATTCAGACTATATTTCTATATTGACTGGAAATTCAAAGTTATTCTATAATCAGATGGGAATCTTTAATGCGTGTCTTACAAAGGAAATATGATTGAGATCATATCGAAATGTATCCTCACATTTCACAGAAGAATAGATATCTTATAAGAAGGCCCTTACAACTGCGAGATACTGAGATCAAAGTTGCAATATTACGTAGCGTAGCAGATATTCATCAATAATTGGGCATCTCTTTCGGGAGAAGTGAAGCGATGAAATGTGCTGGAGGTGCTCCAACTGTTCACTGTGTCATTCTTGAACGTCTACTCCCATACTGCAGCACTTCACCGTTACATTTCAAGCTGAAAGGATATCTAATTGTTGTTCGTTAACTGCTTCGTCACGTTGATCTAAGGACCTTTCAATTTTAATGATTGCTAAATCTCGATGTATGATATTCTTACAATATATCCATGCTGTTAACGAAAGGTCAGGGTAAGTTTCGATAGAGATCATTGATAGTTTTCTTCTTAAAATTAGGCGAGTGCTATCTAGCGCAAAGTCAGAGACACTTACTTGCTTTTTAACCGATCTAACAAAAGGAAAAGGATTGTAAATTCACTCCGTTTTTCTTCATATTTGTCGGGGGTATTTGTTAATGGATGGACGGGTTTTGGTGGAAATTTTGCCTTTTGTACATGATGTGTACATGAAGGGCTAGAAATGAAGTACATTAAAAGTATATTTAAGAGTCCTATGGAATAAAGTAGACAGAGAATATAAAACAATAATTTTTAATGTACTTCATTTCTAGCCCTTCCCCCATGTGAATACGAGGAAGCAATACAGTTTATCCTGTCTGTCTGTAACTACAAGTCAGACATAGATGAGCCTCATGGTCTGAAATGGTGGTGTAAAAGTGCGACACTGACTCTAAACATGCCAGTTTTTTAAATTTTTCTCCATAATAATAATTGACACTATCCTTAGGTAAAGAGCTTTAGCTAGGTGGTAGAGGTGAACTGATTTTAGATTTAAGTTTAGCGACCTGATTTGTAAGGCCGTTTATAACCTGGTGAATTTGAAACTGGAACTTCTTAAGGTGCACTTGATACCGTACATATTGTAAGGGGGTAATTTGGTTTTGTGTATAAAACTATTACAGTATTTTGCTTGTTATATACGTATATACAAATTGTGTCCATTAAGTAAAGATACAACAGTCATTACACATAAAAATTAAGTATTATTTGGATATTGCATTTACTTTGCTTCAAAATAGTCGTTCTCCCAGGACGTTTACCCCTGCCTTATAGGCATCGAAAGACAAGTGGAAGTCCTGAATAGGTGCCTCCTTCCACATTTCGATCACAGCGCGTTGGATGTACTCAATGCTGCTGAAACGGTCCCCTTTCAAAACACACTTCAGTTGAGGTAAAGAGAAAAGTCTGCAGAAGCCAAATCTGGATCTGGTAAGTCTACAGAAGCCAAGCGGATGTCGTAACACGCAGTTCTGCTTCAAAGGTAGAAACTGTCTACAGATAAGCGTTCCAGTTTTGTGACTCCCTGTGGCAGTTTTCCGTGATTTACAGTAGAATTTTATCATAGTTCCTTGACGCTGATTTTAACTCGTTCCACTCACGTTGCTGCGATCGTCACTCGCCTCGAAAATTGAACTTACGATTGCAACACACTGCACAGTGGGCCAGAAATCAGATCTAGCAGGACAAAATTTCTATCGCTGAACTAAGAAACTTCACATGCGTAAAGTGATTAATTTTATGATTGGTAGGAAGTATATGAAACACAAAAACTGATAGTAAATGATGGAAAACATTATTTTTAATGAAACTGCAAAATATGTAATGTTAGTGTGAATACACGCTACCATATAGAATAACAATTATAAGATAATCATTATCCTGGCTCACTAAAATCACAAGGGGAAATCAGTAGCAGGAGCAACAGCTTTAGAAGCAGACTCATCATCATGATCATCGTTGTAGTTGCTGTTATTGTCTTCAGTTTGATCAAAATCCCGCAAGTGTAGCTGGATTTTTTGTTGCTTTAGTAAATTCTTCACCTCTTCCGGGAAATGAATCCCTTTTTATCATCGGCCTTCTGAAAAGATAACTATCAATTGGATCAGCAGTGACCAGAAATGATTCAGCACATTACGTAAACCTGTTTGGGGAAATACTTCCTAGTATGGGCTACCCGGCACTTCTTGATACTTTTATGCCGCTCCTCTTGTGCATCTTCATATAGCATGCCGATTGGTAATATAACATTCTGAAGTACTTTTCTACCATGTGTCAGGATTTCGTGAGCCGTAACACGCATATAACACCACGGATAAAGTTTCACGTGTAATTGATATACACAACTTTAATGTTGACATATTCCCCAAATGCCTGAACCTCGACCGCAAATTCACAAGATAAAGCCGTAAGAATTGTTGAAAAACGATCCATCAATTCTCTGTTGACTCCACTGATGGACGAGGACAAAGTTGAGTTCTGAAAATCCCGACAGGCAGTATCCATGTCACTTCACACAGTTCCATACGCATTATAGGGACTGTAGTTTCAGACTGCAAGTTACGAGAAATTAACCTGTAAGTGCAAAGGCAAAATAAGGCAAAGGCAAAATGCACGTAAAGGCAAAATTTGCTTTAAGGGCAATAAAGACAATAAGTTAGTCTTTATAGACCAGCGCAGGTTTGAATGCACGGACAGTCGCAGAACTTTCTGTACCTCTGTGTTTCTGCTAATACCATTGTGCAATTTTTCGCTTTCCCCATATTCACTTCTGAGCGCACTTAAGTACATATACCAGAGTCATCTTGGCTCACTAACATACACTACACACATTCTCCCTCTTCACACACACCGCTATCACCAAACCTTTCCTCCCTCACCACCCAACTGCTTGGCTCCATTTGCAGGACGCGTTTATCGTGTAACGTAAAACCTCCTATTGAGATTTTGAGATATCCAGTCCCCACCCACTCGTCATTGTAAAAACAGAGAATGATTCCTGCCCTTGAACTTATTGTTACCAAGCCAACAAGCACAGACAACAAAATAAAAAATAAACAACTCGAGTTCTAATCCCTCTGCCAAAGATGACAAGCGAGAAGAAACCGAAAGCCTGTTACTGTGAGCTTACAACGTATGGTAAGAAACAGCGGATGAGCTTTGCAGCTATAAATTTCATTTTTTTAAAATTTTAATTTTATTACAATATTAGGGGTATTGGCAGATAAGTATAACATACAATAAATACAAAGCAAGAAAAAATAATAATGAACGATAATGAATTTCGGAATTGAACCACTTCTCTAAGTTAGAACCACGTGGTCAAACAGTTTCGAAATCTATGTTCGTCAGAGACCAAACAAACAGTACTTCGGAAATCACAAGGATAATACCTACAAGTAATTTCTTACTCATTATCAAACCTGCATCAAAACTAATTGTAAAGAAATATGCTGTTTCAGGGACGCTGGACTGAGACTTCCGTGTCCTGTCGCACCAGGCTTCACAACATGTCCGCCAACCAGAATACTGAACCTCGACATGGAACATCCATAAATACACAACTCGAAATTTCTGGATTCAATAACACATGGCGCCTTTCTCCTTCAAAATACCATTAACATATATCTGCATCACTCTGATATCACTCAGCCCAAGATTACACAATCACATATAAAAGTAACGAAAAATCGGAGTCACATATTTACCCAACACAACTCACACCTACCGAAGTTGAACAGGATCTGATGCTCAACCCGACATCAAATCCCGTCCAAGATCATAAAAAAGAAACATCCAATCAGGAATTAGAAGTCCGACTACGAGAGTCAAAGAAGAATACACATGAGCAGGGTTGCTAACTACTATACATAAATATCACAAACAACAAGATAGCACTAACCCATTACTCGTAACATTACAATCAGTAACTTTCAATGGGCTCTTACGTCATCCGTCTGATATATACTGACCTTCTATGTGCGGAAAAGTTAAGATCAGTTGCTTGGCTATGGCGTGGCATAAAATAATTGAGCAGTGTCAATGTGTCAAAAATGACTTTTGTCCCGCTAATTTCAACTTCTGGCCTACTGTGCACTGTAACGGTCAACACTACCCAGACGTTCGGAGCTCTTATTCAAAGATCTATCCTGTAGAAAAGTCGGTCTTATTATTTGGCGGATATACTGCAGCGTCGATCATCCTGAAGGGCAATTTAGAAAAGAATAATTATTTCTGAGCAAATCCAAATAAAATAAAATAAAATAAAAGCTTCGAAAAATGTCACCAGTCTTCAAATATTCACTATATAAAGGAAAAAAGTAAGTACTCTCTTATTCAAATATTCTACAAACGTATGTAAAAATCAGCACACTTTTTAAAGTTTTAAATTAGAGTCAGTTACATGATAAAATAGGTCGCTCCTTCTCACAGATAAAAAATTAAATCTGAAACTTACCTCTACTTTACCTTTAAACAAAACAAGGGAAAGAAAATAAAACAGTAAAAATTAACCTGTAAAAAGAATGGCCTCTTTTATCATCGCACCACCATCCTGATAAATACAAGGTCTAGCTAAAAGATAACGGGACTGGGGCCAAAAGTACGGTTTAATGTCACAAATGTATAAATTAAAGGTGATCTCTTTCAAATATACTCCCCTCCCCTATCTATACACGTTTGTATACGAAGTTTCCATTGTTGGAAGCAGTAGTGGAACTCTTCAGGTGTCACCGTCTTGAATACCGCTGTCATTTTCTGCGTCACCTCTTCCACAGTCTGAAAATGAATTCCATTGAGGGTGGATTTCACTTTGGGAAAAAGAAAAAATCTCATGGTGCCAAGTCCGGTGAATAAGGTGGGTGTATGCTCCTGATTTGCCAAAAACTGCTTAACGGACAAAGCAGTATGTAAAAGAGCATTGTGATGCACAATCCATTCGTTGTGCTTCCATACGTCTTTTCTTTCTCACGCGTTCTAGCAGTTTGACCAAAACCTGCTGATAATGCTGCTTATTCACTGCCTGACCTGATGGTACCCGTTCAATCAGAAGCAGGCGATTGATATCAATGAACACAATGAGCATAACCTTCAGTTTCGATTTGCTCTTGCATGCCTTTTTCATTCGCGGTGATGAGGGAGTTATCCAGTGCATGGATTGCCTTCTCGTTTCCGGATCATACTAAGAAAAACCACGTCTCGTCACCAGTGACGATTTTCGTTAACAAGTCCGGTTCTGCTTCTAGGCGTTTCATTGTGCCACTTCACACGTGCTTTCGGAAGTTCTGCTCCTGCGTGAGGTTTTCTAGTACCATTTTAGCACAAACTTTGTGCATGTTAAAATGGTCGTGCAGAATTTCGCAGACAGACTCTTTATCGATGCCCACCATGTCTGCTATAATTCAAATGCTGAGCCTGTGATCTTTCCGGACAATGTCATTCACTTTTGCCACATTTTCCAATGTTGTTGCTGTGACAGGACGACCCAGGCTTTCATCATCATCAAAGTTCTCGCGTCCCTAGATGTAGCGTTTGTGCCACTCAAACACTCGCATACGTGACATCGTATTATCACCATACCCATCCTGCAACAGTTTCGTACACTCACTCTGTGATTTCTTTAATTTCACAAGGAATTTCAAGTTAATACGCTGCTCAGTTTTCACATTTGCCATTCTTCCGGCAACATGATCACACATCTCTCTTCAATCGCTGCTCACACCACAGACTAAACCTGACTGAGAGCGGCAACTCATATTTATCATTCTCTTCTCGAAGGTTCAAGGTTGCTCTGCGCGCATGCGCTGTCCACTGCTCCATGTATACTACTGAGAGAGTTGCCAGTCCCGTTATTTTTTTAGCCAAGCCTCGTGCTTGCATTAGTGTTGATAATTCAGAAAGTGTGTTTTCCACTTTTCTAGTGCATTGTTTTAAAGAGTTTTGCACTTTTCCTGTTTTCTGTCAGCCACTGCTTTGATCGGGTACGTTGGGTTAGGCAAAGTTCGGTTAGTTTATCTAAACCGTTAACAAATACATCACTGTGCCTAATCCAACTTTTCTCGATTAAAATTATAGCGGACACGTAACACGAAATATAGAGTTAAAATTTGATTTTATTGATGCCTTTCTTCTTAAGGTTAAAATAACTCTTTTAGAGCTCAATAAAGTGTGAGATATAATATTATACACATCAAAGTCATTAGCGAATGTAACGTTCTTAAGTTAGCTGCAATGCTGTAAATAGTTGTTAATTTTTGGTGGGTAAATAAATACACCTTTGGTTTCTTGCAGAGTCTCTTCTGGAAGGTACGTTGGGCGTAGCGATCAAAGAAAATGCCAGACGCAATGGTTGGAAAACTCAGCAGGTCATCCTCACGTTAGAACACTTTATATTTTACAACTCTTTGAAGGGAAAACGCAGCGCTAAACCATCCTTTGTACTCGACTTAAAGTAAGATTTTTTTTCTCTCTCCCTCTCTCTGTATATGTTATTTGTTTTAAGTTCATTTAGTCCGTAAGTCATTCCACGCCAAATCATCTAACACTGGTTGCATCATTGTTTTAGAAAAAAAAAACTTATTTTTTGTACATGACTTACTACATATCTGAGGATATAAGAAGAATACGCTTATTTCTCCCAGTGTGACCCTGTTTCCAACATGACGAATGGGAGGTTTTGCACTCGTAGTCATGTAAGTAAACCTTGATATCTCAAAAAACGATTTTGTAGCTCCGTAAGTGTACTTTAAAGATTTAGAAACACCTTTTCTAAAAAAAATAAAAAGAGTTCCTTTATTCTAAACATTAGACTGAAAAAGAGTAACGAATTTCATAAAATTCTATTTTGGAAACAATTTCGAATATAAGATTGCAATTTTCTGTAATGTTTACAACTATCAACAGAATGTCTGCATACAAAAATCATGGCGTTGAACCAAACCCATCGCTTTCGACGGATATTAAAACACTGCCCTTCGCCAAAAATGTCAATTTTCGGGCCTAAATATTTCAGATGGGTTCTCATAAATAACCTGAAATTACGTGTCAAGATAGCCTTGTATGTAGCCAACTCACAGTGTAAGTTGCAAATTTATTTCGAAGATCTGTGCAAGCAAGGCAAAAAACAAAAGAACAATTAATCAATAATACTTTCCCTTTGTTCTGTATTTCACTTCCCATAACAGATTTCATTGTTTAATGCAATTTTTCTACTAGATACGCAATGGTAGAAATAAAGCACGTAGTGGCATAGTCACTTCATGGCATACAAATATTGAAAGTCAATAAAGTCACCTTCAAGCTATCTGTCATATAATAATAGATTATCATGAGATTCGAAATGAAAGAGAACTAATCAATTTGTTGAGGTTCCGTTCTAAAAATCTAATTCAAATGAAACTATTTTAAACTCTTTTATAAACACCTTACGTAAAGTATGGCATTGTTAACATTTTTTTATTTTGTTTTTTCCTTAAATTGTTTTGCAGAAAAGTTCTTCTTGTAAGGCCAATTGGACCAGAAGACGCCATTCGTGTCAATGCTAAAGATTTTCACAAAACTTTCGAGGTTTGTAAATTCCCTCTACTTTTTTTTTTCAATAGATTTATTTTCTTTGATTTTTTGGCAAATATGACCAGTGAAAGATAGTTGGAATTTTCTAGGCTCTAATGAAAATATGTATATTGTATGTTGCCGTAGGTTTCAACAATACATTCCCAAAATTGGTATGTTACGTAGATAAAAAAAAGCCAAAAGCGACGTGAATTTATGAAATAACATGGTTTACTTAGTGTTGCACCACAACGATAGGCACTCAAACTTGTTGTTATAAAACAACGAATCATTATATGTTGTAACGACACACGTTATTGGGTAGGGAAACTGTTGTTATTTTTTGTTTCATTGTCCATTGAAAGTTTTGGGAAAACTTGAAAATGGTGTTCCTTTACATTTCCCATGTATTTTTTTTCATATTTCTTTTAGTAGAATCAACAACATTCTAAATATGTGATTACTTTGGCTACATGAAACGGTGTGTTCGTTGAAATGTGGTGAAATGTGCTAACGACAGTAGTCGCCTAAATCGATACAGTACTATCGAGTGACACTCCAAACAACGTGTTCCAGGTTGTGTTCTCAAGAGAATAAAGTGGAGGCCTGGGTTCAGTGCATTATCTGTAAAGTTTGGGCATACAATGAGTGTACTGGAGCTAACACTGGAAATATTTATATTGTAAATAGGATGTTGTAACAGTTTTAATTAATTTTCAATGTAATCTGAATTATTTTTTAATTTATTTATCCTATTTTTGAGAAAACTGTAGTCAGATTAATGTGCGAAAGAAGAAAAATGTACCTTCGACATATGCGTAGTTTGTACGGTAGAAGCACAGAAACTCACAAGTAACGTAATATCTCCATAATTAATGACACAAGACCTGTTTGTTTAGCAAATCAGACTCAAAACTCTACTCAGTACGTGCATTCGAACAAGGTTTATTATTAAAAATGCCTCTTGAAGGGGATTTCTATTTTTATCTATCTGCAGTGTTAATAATGAAATTCGTACGTTGGATAACCTGTTAATGTGACATTTTTGAATCATAAATTTTGTGCATGTGTAATCCTTGGGTACAACCTCGATTGTTATTTGCAAAACCGACACGACTTACCTCATTATTCGCCGAGATTTGTCATTTGGAGCGATTTAGCGTCACATGTCAGTGCCATTAGCATCAAAACTACACACACATTCTGGAATTAATCGACAGCAGGGATTCTGCCAGACTGGCCCAGCCAAATTCTCTAGCACACACCTCTGTAGTTTTTTCTTTACGATTAAAACTACAGAAACTCTGCAAAACTCTAGAGAAGGTACAGAATTTATGATTTGCAAACGTTCAGTGTTATTTGTATATCTGAATTCTCCCTGGAATTCCCTCTGGAGTGGGGGGGGGACATGATTTTTTTATGTTAGAAGAATCATGATATTTTCGTAAACTCAAAATTCCGACAATAAAATTAAATCGTTATATTTTCAAGCAACTAGAAAAACCTAGAGTGACTGCTAAACGTGATGTAGTAAATTCTGCAATTGATTGGAGTATCATGGCAGCTTGTCTCCCTTTATCTAACTCACATTTATGTAAAAATGTCTTCCGTGATGTGCTTCCTATACAATTAACTTTTGCAACATAAGTTTCATTTACTTTTTCGACATATATTATTAACTGAAACACCACGTTACAATACAATTTTCTTTTCTTTAGGTGTTACATGAAATACTATTTTTGTAAGTATTTTTGGCTTGCTCTGGTCCACCCATTAATTATATGTACTAGAAAAGGAAAAGAAATATCGAGAGTTTGAAATTGGAAGGTAAAAAAGAAAATTTGGACTTTGAAATTTCGAGCTAACAAGTAGGAACAAAATGTAGATATGCTGGTAAAGAAACAAAGCATGTTACGACCTTGAATTGGAATATAAGAAAGAAATGTAGATATAATTGAAAAGAAAAACAAATACGACTTTCAATTATAATATAAGAAAGAAATTTAGATGCTGGTAAAAATATAGAAGGCAGAGAAAAGTTAAGGAAACCGTATTGGTATTAGTACATTCTATTGAGGTCGATAGAATAACGTTCTATATTCACTTCAGCAGTTTGCTTGTGACGTAGTAATTTATTTATTTATTGTCAACACAACAGGCTTTATAGCCTAATTAATATGTCGATATTTATAATATTGGTTACAGACATTTTTATTACAACATCTTTATATGCTTTGTAAGACATGTCACATATATCAAATTCAATGCAATTCCTACTCATTTCATTGTAGAGGCAGTACGTATTCTCCAGATTGGTGACTTCATCATGATATAAGTTTTAGCCTTTTTTGCAGTGGAAGAGACCAGGATTGTCTACACGAGTTTTTAGTGACGGGATACGAAACCGCAACAATGATACTAAGTCTGAGCAGTCTATGTCATTTTGAATTACTTTCCGAAGATAAAACAGATCAGAAATGATACGCCTTTGCTCTAACGTCTGAAAATTAAAGTTTTTAATGATTGTACTGTGGTTTTCGTAAGTAAGATAGAACCGAGTTACTTTATGGGTTACAAATTTCAGACTTGGATTGTATTTTCTCTAGTTGTTGTATTTTTGTTGTTGTTGAAAGGGATTCCAAATAGTAGAGGCACATTCCAATTTGCAACGAACATAAGTATAGTACATTTTCTTTAATGTAGCAACATTGTTAAACTCTTTCCCCATCCTTATTATAAATCCTAACAGTTGAAAAGCTTCATTTGTAATATTTGTTATGTGGTTGTTAAACGCCAATTTCTGGTCAAAGGTGACACCAACACCTTTAATCATATCAGGTCTACTTAATGGACTCCTATGAATTTTATAATCTACTTGATAAATCGATTTGTTTCTACTATATGATAATACTTTACATTTCTTTGCATTGACTGGAAGTTGATTGATAGTGCACTGATTAGCAATGTTATCTAAACTATGTTGTAGTTTTATGACATCTTTAACAGAATCAATTCTAGCTTATATTTTGAGATCATCCGCAAATAGCATTTTTTTCATTATCGGATATGAATTCCGGTAGGTCATTAATAATCAGGAGAAATAGCAATGGTCCAAGATTCGAGCCTTGGGGGACTCCCGACAGAGCTGTATATTCATTAGATTTGTATTCTCTAAACAGTACAAATTGTCTACGATTAGTTAAATAAGAGGACATGAGCCTGATCAAGGAAGAAGAGAAATGGTAGTGTTTCAATTTACTGAGTAATATATTGTGATTTACTCTATCAAATGCCTTTTTAAAGTCGATATAAATCACATCAACTTGCTTTCCATCATCCAAACAGTTTGATATAAAATCTGTAACAATTGCAAGGTTTGTTAGCGTGGATTTATATGAAACAATGGAATGTTGTTTAGTGAAATAACTGTCTTCATGTGATTAATAATCCGTTGATATAAAATATGTTCAAAGACATTTCTATGGGCCTCTAGTTGGTAATTTCTCGCCTGTCATTAGTTTTTGGCATTGGACAAACTAAAGCACATTTCCATCTGTCAGCAAAAGTACATGTTTGCAGTGCTAAGTTGAAAGCAATGAATATAGGATATTTAAACATACCAACACATCATTTGACTAATGGTCAACAGATAGTATTCCGATTTCTTCGTAACCTCTTTGATTACTATCAAAATCATCAATCGGCTGAGAAGAGGATACAAATACTGACTGGAATACTGTGCAAATGTGTTAGCTATCTCTTCAGTGTTATAGAAATCCTGCCCTTGAAATATTAATATATTTGGAGGATGATGTTTTCTTTTAATTTTTATACATTTCCATAGTTGACCTGGATCCTTATTGATATTATTTTCAGAATTTGATATCATTTGCTTTCTTAACTTAATGTCTTTCTTAACTTCCCTACGCAACCTAACAAATTCCTGATAGTAAGGGTTCGGTTTCACAGTTTTGTAAGTAGATTTTTTATGATAGATTGATTTAACCTTAAGTTTCCTAATAATGTCTTTAGTGAACCAGCATGGATACTTTGGGACAGAGTTCCTTTTACAGGGTACACATTTGTCAAATGTTTAATAAATAACATCATAAAGCTTACTCACTAAATCATTAACATTATTATACTTTTTTAAACATTCTCAGTCAACTTCCAGTAGTTCCCTATATAACATCATAAAATCAGCCTTCCTGAAACTGTAACCAAAAGTATTGTTTTTTTCTCTTATTTTTGCAATTCCTTGATTATTTACATTTATTACTATAGCTGGATGATGGAGATCTAACGGTACAAGCGGAATCGATTCCCTATGGACTTCAATGTTTTCTAGGTTTGAAAGAACCAAATCTAGTGTACGATTATTTTGGTTTACCACATTGTTTAATGATTTAAGATCATAAAAGGTTATACAATTAAATAAGTTCCTGCATTTATCTGAGCTATTTACATACTGTGTAACTCTCGAATTCTAAAAACATTTTTAACAATGTTCCTGAAGCGTATTTATTTTGGATCGAGGAGAATGAATCGAATGTGAAAGTATTCCTTTTTTCTCATGGGAAAAGAATCCTTTGATATCTGTGTTACCAACATATCAGTTCAGAAAAAAAAGTTTTTACAGATATAGAGTCGGCAATATTTAAAAATAAAGAAATAATGAAAACAGAGCCGTTATGATCCAACAACATGGTATTGAAACACAAGTAGCTAATATAGACAATTACCATATTTTAATTTATTTTATGATTTCTGAGTGACTGTTTAATGAACCGTCAGTGCCAAAAGTTTGGACCAATCGTAAATTTTCTTCTTCGAATAAAATTGGGATGGATCGATCCACTTGAGTACAGTTTCCTATAACATGAAGATAATGTGATTTTCTATAAAGTACAAAAAAAACTATGCTCAAATCGGTTAATATGTTACAAAGTTATTTGGAGAAGAAAGTTTACGAACGTGGTTCAAACATTTAGCATTAACATGTAGCATTAACCCTAGCCTCAAGGGTAAGGTGTTCAATTTGATCAGCACCGTATTTCTACGTAGGTTCATCTCAAAGAAACACATGTGTATATCTTCAGTTAAGTAATGTACGCACTCTTCCGTAAGAAGGTTGATTTCTGTTTCTGTTTTTCCAGCTCTTGTATTCCCAAGAAGGGGCACTGAAGAAGAAGAAGAGCAAGGAATATAAGCAACATAAATCTTATGCTTTCGAGGCGAAGGAACATCAATTCGTGAACACAACATTTATGAAAGCTGTCTCATGTGAAATATGCCACAAGCCACTGGCAAATATTCTGCGACCTCCTCCTGCATTGGAGTGTAGACGTAAGTGAGAAACCATTTCTTTCCTACTAACAACGTCTTCTTCGTCAGTCCTAGCCTGTAGCCAAACTTTCCATTATACAACTACATTTTATACAAATTTTATATTCCCCGTACACTGCAGACATCTTTCTTGTTAATTATTGTCTTCCTTTAATCGCTTCCGCTGATACGATCCTTTTTACAATTGTTAGCCACTTATCCTTTTACCATTACCATGCGTATGAAACACTCAGTCTATATGACACCATCCAGTTTATTAAAATCATGACGTTCCATACTGCCCTGGAGCAAAATATTCATCATACTGCTTAAATTAAAAGCATTCTAAAAGGTTTTGCACTTTTCAAAGCACTTTAACAATTTTCCGGTGTTTTACAATCGCTCATAAGTCATCATAATTAATGACTATCCTTTCAATTGTTTTCAGTTTGACAATATAAAACACCCTCTCATCTACTTCGAGTAATTAAAGAGTGATGTAGTTAACAAGACTGGAACGCATCGTAACAAAGCATGATTGATATATACACATAGATTTGAGATAATCTGAAATGGTAAGCACAATGAAATTAAGTACAGAGGATTCCCAGCGTTGCGATGTCGGTTTGTGAAGTACGTGGACTTACCTGTTTACGACAAAATACTACATATCCTTATTTTTATCAATCATTTTCTTAATTTTGAGATAAAATATTAGAATTAACATTTACAATTCGTTCTTATGACGAAAATAGTGTAGAAATTGGTAGCCATTTTGAGATCTAACTCTATACTTTTGGTTCATAGCCTGTAAAACGACGTTCTTTCAGTAATTCACTACTCCCACCGCCCGCTCCCTTATGGCTATCCAGCCACACACACACACACACACACACACACACACACACACACACACACATATATATATATATATATATATATATATATATATATATATATATACAATAATTTGCATTGTAATGTTGAAGAAAGTATGAAGTATGGAATAATGAGTATCGAAGGTCAGAAATAAGTTTCGGTATAGTGTATCGAATATCAAGAAATTCTGGTATCGACCCATCCCTACTAAAAAGTGTGAAAATATAGCGATATTCAAGGCAATTTTGAATAAATTGAAAACTAATTTAACTTTAGGAAAGAAGTGTAGAATCTAGTCCAGTTGGATATTTACAGCGTGCAACTAACAGGCGTTATGGAAAGTAATGGAGCTTAATACGTTTATACAGTCCACGTTAATTTGTCTGGACGTCTGTTGCATTTCTTGATTTTTACTTATCCTGACAGGGGTTAGCAAAATCTTCTACAATTAGAAAATTTCACTACTTATCACATAATAATTGAAGAGTAGTAACTTACCAATTTGTTAGTGTTTTTCGAGAAAATAGGCCGCAGGAGGTCAATCTTTTATTATATCTTTACAATAACGACTTTGGATTCAATAAAATGAGATAACTGCGAAATACCCTGAAAGATTAAAATACCATTTACAGTATTTGCACAACACAACACAATTGAGAGGTTACCATCGCTAACAATACTGTGAAGAGTCTGTTGTAGCAAGCGATGTGATCAAATAACTTTATATCTGGACATGTGTTATCTTATAGTATCGCTTCAATTTAGCAATGATTTTGAACGTTTTACTATAATTTAAAAAATACTGATTGCGTGTTTCCCTTTTCTTTCTGTTTCCAGGTTGCAGAATGAAAATTCACAAGGATCATTTAGTGGAAGAGCCAGAGACTCTAACTCCATGCAATATAGATTTCATTCCGAATTCTGCAAGAGAAATGCTTCTATTGGCTTCCACTGAAGAAGATAGAACATTTTGGGTGAATAACCTCAAACGGAAAACTCGAAATATTGCTAATAAACTTCATACCCCGAGTGCTAGCTTAGATGATGATATGGTCTAGTCTAAAGGAAGATATCATACAGAAGAAAAAAAGGAAAATAAATTTAAAATGAGCGTTCCATTCTCAATAACTGAACAGAAAATATTTTAGTGTGTTCAAACTGTTCATTATTAATAAATAATAATTCTAAATGAACTTACCATAAAGTTTGAACAATGTTAAAAATATTAGGCATTTAAAGAAAGTTTTAGATGTACAGTTTCCCAAATTATAGTAAACACAATTTTATTTTTGTCTTAATTTAATTACGTTAAAATAAACGTCTTTGTTTTATTATTTACTTACTATTTAATTCCTATCTGTTGTGTTTTTGTTTCTTACTCAGATAAAAACTTACTAATTTCTTTCTTAAATAATACTTTTTATTATTAGTTCTATCGTTGAATACCGCCATTGAAACCAAGAAATCGATCTAAGAAAAAACCTAGTTAGATTAATGCGATTTTCTACTTCAAGGACGAAGTTTACAGTTTCAAGAAATGCTGCCTGTACCTTTTCCGCTTTGACCATCGTTGTGAATTCTTTTCTGAGTTCCTTCTCAGTGAAAAATTATCAAGTACTAGAATAGTGTAAGAGGACTCCTCGCTCCAATCCTTTATTTTTAACATTTTAAAAAATATTTTAAAAACTAAGAGTAGTATCAAAAATGAAAATTCATAGCGCACTAGAACTTACAAATTACTATGAAATACAATGGACAGTGATCTCGAAATCTTGTCGATTGATTTGTGCTGAGACTTCAATTAAGTAATGACGTCATAATCTTTGAAAACGTATCACTCCTCCATGCACAAGATCTAGAGATCGCAGTCCATTGTATTTCATAGTAATTTGTAAGTTCTAGTGCGCTATGAACTTACAATTTTGATAGTAGTCTTAGTGTTTTAAACATTTTGAAAAATGTTAAAAAAGAAGGGGGTTTAACTGAATATTCAGAACACTCTTCTGATCCTTGTGCACTGCTCAGACAGTTTCCAAGTATTTGTGCGTTCTTATAAAATTAAAAACAGTTGGTGGATTTATTTTCTTCTTCCAACCAATAGAAAACTCGACCAGAAAAAAAAATAACCGCAGTAAAAACCTTCAAATGAATGTTATTAAGAAGAAAGTATTTACAATGAACTCGAAAGCTACAAGTAAGTAGTAAATCCGAATTTGTTTCCTTATCCTAATTTAGGGACATTTCACAGCTAGACATGGCCAGAACTGCTATTTTTCCGTAGCAGTGATAGCAGTAGTGACTATATGCAAATACCTATTAACAATGCAGTTAAAAATATCAGTTTAGAAAGAAAAGTCTCTAAATGCGAATTATATATTCCCAACTGCGAAAAAGTAATGTAAAAGCACTATTTTTTAGACTAATTTATTTATATGTAGCCTGTTATGTGGAGTATTGTGATGGATTACCGTTAGTACTTGGTCTATTATTCATATTATAACTATCGGCAAACTATTGTATGTAATTATCCTATCTCGAACTGATTGGTGGAGGCGGAACAATACCTTATCAAAATACAATTAAATCAGAAACGTATAAATAGGTGGGTCCTGTGAGGGAAGCGTAATTCAGTTTATTGCTGAATTATTGTAATATTTTAGGCGTGATACAATGGCTCCGTGGCTCCTTTCCAAAACGTACAGTACTTAGAGATACGGATTTGATATAAACGTAAAATGAGGGTAGTGGGTAGACTCGGATCTAGGGAAACGCAAAAGGAAATTTGCCCTTATGCTGAACTGGTTGGGAGCATTTGTAGTGCGCCATTTCGATATAAATGTGTTAGTTTACGGCGTGCGAAAGGCGTACAAGACAAGTGACTGCGCTCGGCTTACCAAAGTTATATTTAACTATAAATAGAATGTTCATTACAATAAAAAAAGAATCCCTTTCGGTAGGCCTACAGGCTGAGGTAGATCTCGAAGTTTTTTTTATTTTCAAAAATTCAAATCTCGCCTTATATGAGAGCTATCGAGAAACTATTTATTGTTTTGTAGATTGTTCATCAAGAGCTGTTCAACGATACCCCACAAGACATATATATAAACTCACTTTGCTTCGCTTGGAGCGCTGCCCCCAGAACCCCGTAGGGTGTTCGCCCCAAAACCTCAGTGCTTTTGAGACTATGTGCCTCCTTTCTCTTAACCAAAATCTCACTGCAGCACTACACCACCAAGGTATCTATCTGCTCCCTCCCACGGGGGAGCTGCGCCCCCAAAAGGAAGGTTTGCCTCATTTATTGTAACCTACTCTTGGTCATACACCTTCAAAGAAAATTTCGTTTCTCTACCTTCAATGATTAGGAAATTGGGTTTTTGGGGCAGCCATTTTGGATCCAAGTTGACGACTTTTTGAAAGTTTTCTTATATTGTCGTGACCTACTTGTGATGGTACAACTTCAAGTAAAATTTCATTTATCCAGCTCAAATCGTGTGCAAAATGGGATTTTGGGCGGTCATTTTGGATCCAAGATGGCGACTTTTCCCAAACGTTGTAATATTTCCCTAAACTACTCGTCATAATGCATGCACCTTTATGCCAAATTTCGTATCTCTAGCTCAAACGGTTTGGAAAATAGTTTTTTAGGTCCGCCATTTTCGATCCAAGATGGCGTCTTTGGATACATCATGTAATATTTTAGTAACATAAAAATGATAATGTATAGTGTTACCAAATTTGATATTTCTAGCTGCAGCCGTTTAGGCTGTGTATTCTATACAACAATGGGTTCAGCGGCAATTTTGAATTCAAGATGGTGGCTTTTTAAACATTTCGTAATATTTTCTTGAACTGCTAGTGACAGTACACCTTTATGTCAAATTTCGAATCTCTAGCTCAAACGATATGGAAAATAGATTTCTTACTTCCGCCATTTTGGATCCAAGATGGCGTCTTTGAACTCATTAGGTAACATTTTCGTAATCAAAAAGTGATGTTGTACCTTTATGCCAAATTTGATTTCAATAGCCCCAGCGGTTTAGACTGTGTATTCTATACAACAATGTTTTCGGCGGCCATTTTGGATCCAAGATGGCGACCGATTTTGCTCATTAACGAACTTAACCGAGCTATTAAGCCTAGAAACAACATATAAAAATTTGGTTCAAATATCTTCAAAATTATGGCCGCTAGCGTGTTAATATATATATATACTTTCATATCGTACCGATCTCAATAGGTATATTTTTCTTCGAAATCTACCTAATAGTAAAATCTATCGAAATTTCAACTTAATATGTGCTGGCAGTTTGAACCCTCATGTTTCCAAATCGATAACATAAGAAAATAGTTGAAGTTATCTGTCAATTTATTTGCACAAACAAACTTGCAATGAGCAGTAGAGCTTTGATTAGTCAGATTGTAACAGGATCTATTTACGTAAATCACATACCTATAAGTATATGTCTGTTTCATTTCATTCACAGTTCACCCATTGTACCTTCAGAAAAAGACCCATCACCAAATAAACACACCGTGTCGCCTTCATCTGTTTTTGTGAACCCCGAAAAAAGGTTCTAAACCAGATTCTCCAGAATCAAACTGAGTCACTTACGTCATCAGTGGATTTCTTCACAGAAAACACAAGTTTTCGCTTACCCGACAATTTAGGTTTCTTTTTAGAGGTTTCTGTCAGCAGGGTTTATCCCCTGTTTGCGATAGACGCCCTTTAAGAAGGGGATTCACATTACCAGCAAGCGTGGGGATCATATTTCAACCCTAGTCATATTAAAAATCAGCAGTCTCGTATAACCTTAACATCTTACAGGCTAATTTTCAAAGGAGCAAACAAAACACCTTTATATAGACAAAGCTGTAATCGTAATGCTTACATAAATAAAACTATATTGTGTAACAATACGCAAAAAGACAACAAAAAAAAACATACCTTAGAGAGTTTTCACAACGACTGAAACACAAAAGTTGATGTAAATGACTTATAATCACTGATTGACGTCAGTCTGCCATAACATGACAATTAGTATCTAGCGTAGTAATAATACCTGCTACCTGCTACAGAAAGACAAATAGATTTTTTTTAAGAAACTAAAGGAGCCCGATTTACCCGAAGGGACTCAAGATTTGTTCTAGTAACCTCTGGACGTTCACAAATGAGGAGTAAACAGTTATTCCTCCACTGCTACTCCTTTCGTCCACTGCTACTATCTTAAAACGAAAATACTAATCGCATAAAACCAGTCCCGTATATTTCTGTCCACTGAACGAAATTACCTGTGCTCAGTTGCTATGGGTGTTCGTCCGCGGAGGAGGTTATGATAAAGGAAGACGAGAAAGGTGTGTAGTGTACAGAGGAAGAAATATATTGCAGGTTTATATGTTTCATTAGCTGATTTTGATACTTTCG
This sequence comes from Lepisma saccharinum, assembly GCA_022664845.1. Classification (NCBI taxonomy): domain Eukaryota; kingdom Metazoa; phylum Arthropoda; class Insecta; order Zygentoma; family Lepismatidae; genus Lepisma; species Lepisma saccharinum. The sequence goes on from JAGDQP010000214.1 coordinate 73,054, forward strand.
CAAATAGCAGCTTTTCTAACTTTTGCAGTATCCCTCTATGGCAGAGTTCCGTAAATTGTGATCCGCGGATTACAAGTGGTCTTCAAGCTCTGCTCTTGTGGTCCTATGAGCCTAGGCTAGATTGAGTATAGTTGAGAATAAAAAATCATTTCTTCTGGAGCAATAAGAATAGAAAGACTATTCAAAAGTTAGAGAATTATACGATCACTCGCTCGTGTGAGTATAAAACACATGGTGAGTTTTCCTCAGTGCGATTGATCGTGTATGATTGAACGCAGTGATTGTCAACGATCAGTCGGGCAACGATCAATCGTTGGTACTGTTTTGCTCGGTGCGTTTGCGTCTAGCAGATGTTCAAGTCTCAGAAAGGCGGTATCGTAAACAATGGCATTGAGTACAGTCAACATAAAAGGAAAACGATTGATGAAATATCTTCTGCTGGAGGAGGTGGAAGACGATGAAATGTTATTCAAAATGTACGGTGAAGAAAAGGTGTGAAAATAATCTCATATTTAGAGTGAGGAATGAAGAGGTATTATAAGTTGATTGCCAACCATCTCCGTGAAGATAATGAAAAGTTTGCCGAATTTTTTCGCCTTTCTGTACAACAGTTCCGATATTCTGGTTAAACTGGTTCTAGAGGACTTATTTTAAAAAAAAATGTAAAACGCAGCTATATCGTGACGCCTGAAGAAAAGATTGCTTCCACATTGAGGTTACTACCTACTGGTAATGTTTGCATTTACTAGTCTAGTATTACAGTTGCAAATTGTTGGGTTTAAGTTGTGGTTTGTAGCCCTCTTTGTGATACAGTACAATGAGAGGTGATTCGCAACTTCCTCGACGAGGATCTCATCCTGTTCTTCTGAAAATTTCAGAGACATGATGCTACCACTCCAGCTAACTTGACGAATCGTCAACGACTGCGATTATATACACCCTCCAGTCGTCTGACTCTTCAGAGCCAATGATTGATCGTCAGTCGTTCGGAGCAAAAGAGCCTCATTTGAAAACAAAGAAACTAGTGATCAGGGTGTGATCGTTGCGATCGCAACCATCAGTCGTGCACGATCAATCGCACCGAGCTAAACGCTCCTGTTTGTGATCTATAAGTCGCGCTTGAGGTATACAAAAAAGTTAGAGATGATAAAGAATTATATTCTAAAGAATAAATTACTTATAGACCTGTAAAATATTCTTGACAGCCTTCGATTATTAAACAGAAACTAATATGAAGTTTTTTCCAGCCATGGTTCTTAATATAAAATTAAGGGAATATTAATTAATGTTGTTTTGAAAATAATTTGTATACTGCTATTAATATATTATATATAGCAAAATATAAAAAAGTGACAAAAAATGAAGAGTATATGGAAAGAAGCGGATGGCTATCTTTCTTAAAACAACTATGTTTTCACTCGTAACAAGTACTACCCAATGACAACTAATCGCTAGGAATGCTCCAACCCAAAGCGCAAAAATCCGCAACTTATAGCGGTTCTAAGAATATTAAATAGAAGAGTCGGACCTTAAAATACATATTACGAGAAATGAACTTTCATGGACTCCCAACAAATAAAATTGTCCGCACTTGGAAATAGTTTACTTAACGCTGCTCTACACGGAGAAAATTTTTCCTAGGATTTAAGGACGTAACCTCCTTAAATCCGTAGGTTCCCTCCTGCATTAATGAGTTGGCGAGGATAGTATGACGGACGTAGCTAACAGCATTACCGAGCATGAGTACTGGTAACTGCTGTTTGCTCCTGCCTGGCATGCTAATTGCAGACGCCAGTTCATGACGTCATTAAGTTATTTGCACTCACATGCCAGTACGTAGCCACCGTCCTGCCTGCCTGTAGGGAAACCCAGGCTCGTAATGGGGGCTGCTCCTTACGTACTGGCCGTCCAGCTGTCGTGGTTGTAGGTCCCTTCCTGCCTGGCAGAACGGTCCGTACATCGTGTACACGAGTTACCTCCAGACTGTATATATGTATCAGACGGAAAGAATGGATGATGCACCTGTATCGGAAGGTCATGATGCTTTTCCATACGTTGAAATTAATAACTTCACTCTTGAGCATAATGCCCCGAGAAGTAAACTGCACATATTCGAAATTTAAGTATTTTATTCTTTCATAAACCAGACGTTAAATCCGATTAATGTTAGTATCTGCATCGACAATCTAACTTCTTATCTTATAAGCTATTCTACAATAACTGATTGCGTATATTTGGTTTTTAGATATGAGCAGTAACATAAATGCATTACGAAATCTTTAAATTATCACATATACTAATAATATTAATCGCGTTGCCTTTTGTGTTTGCTTTAAAACAGATCTACCATGCACAATAATTATAGTTTTAGCATTTGGTTATAAACAGAACTGTGCTGCCATCTCGCGAGCTACTTGTAATACACCGCAACAACTTGCAACACATTTAACATTTCGCAACGCACTTAACCTTCTCCTGCTAGACTGTGTCTCCTGCTGTACTTGCATGCAAACGTTCCCAACATTGATACAAGCAGTGTACATCATTATAGTGTTACTGCAGGCGGCTAATGCTATTACGTAGGAAAGTACCGTCTGTAATGTATATACTGACTTCTCCTTATTTCATTCTTGGCAGGAGGTTCCATCCTGCTTGCCTGTGTTGCTATATGACGTCACTTTATTCATTTTATATGTCGGCAGGATATTCCGTCCTGCCAAAAATTGTGGCATGGAGAAACAACAGGAAGACGTAGGAAACATACTTAATAACGACTTTTTCCACTTGGCATTACTTGTAATGCACTCACCACTAATCGCCAATTTCATTGAACGTGGGTTACTTACGTATTACGTATGTTCCGTACGTATTAACGTACGCAACCTACGTAATACTGCAAATGTTACATTTACATTATTGGGAATGTAAGCGTTTTTCTCAGTGTATGGCCTAACTTCTCAACTTCGACTTGATATTTAACCCTGTTTCTATTCAGTATCGAAGACCGGCAGGAACTAGGATGGTTTAGTTGCTTAGAAGCTTGTCAAATAGATTGCGAGAAAGTAACTTATTGGTTGCTTGATTTCAGTTGCGTCAGTGAGCGGACTCGCATAATTATGTATATCTTCCCACAATTTCATATTCGAAGCTTGCATACAGTTCATTGTAATGAATCCACTACGAAAAGTTTGGTAAACATTTTATATGGGGTTTACTATATTCCTTGACACATCCTTTGGCACCTTTCATAAACTTTAAACTTTGGCAAACTTTATTTTTATATGGGCCAGTCTAGTAACTTTGGACTTCGGCCCGTCACGATTCGCCTTTAGCTGTTAAAATCCACACCCATGCCCCTGCCTGGACTCGAACCTGGGACCTTCGAGCCGATGACCTACCACCGCAGACCGCTCGGCCACCCGGCCGGTATTGGCACCTTTCATGTCTAACAGAATAATTATAGCATTGTTCCAATTTGAGAGTATTTCTCTCAACCTAAGGCACATTGAGAATAATTCTGTAAGTGCCTCTTTCGTCTTTTCACCTTCCCTTTGATCTTTTCAACACAGCAAATATTGCTGATGTGACGTGAGTCCATCTTCTGAAGATTTTCCATTCTTCATACCTCTAAGCACTGTATCCATTTCTTATGTTATCCTTTAGTTCACTCTCTTCTTTTTCTAGTGCTTCATTGGAATAATGTAGGCCTTCATAAAATTTTAAAGATTTGTTTTATAATTTCCTTGTTATGGCAGCATCAGGTCTCAACTGTCGGTGCAACTCAATATAATTGTATCTGTGCAACTAATAGCTTAATCGGAGTCAGTTAGGATTTTATTTTAGTTTCGACTGCGGCAATGGAAAAAAACATCTTAGGCCCCTATTTTTCCTGTTTCTTGATTGGAGTTCAATAAAGTGTTGTCCTAATCCACTGTCAATAAGTTCAAAAACATGTAACCTAACACAAATACAAACGCAAAACGTCAGTGATCTAGCAGTATCCTTCCTTTGCGAATAATTTGACAGCGCTGACTATTGGGGTGTCGAATACTAGAGTCCTGTTTTTAGGGTATATAGAAGTGTTCATTCCATAATTGGTGTAGATACACTGAGTGGTATGAGACGCTTTGGCAAAAAATGAATTTTACATTCACAACTGCGGTGCTTTGCGGCTGGGTACCCCCACGGTCCTATTTGTAACATATCGAGGATAATTCATGTCAAGTTTGTTGAGTATACGTTGAGCCTTGGAAGAACAAGCAAACAATTATTCACTTTTATATACGTCGTATAGTTTGATATAACCAGGTGCAATGAATTTATCTTAGGATAACCAGGAAGCAGGGTGTTACTAAACCGCAATGTCACCTACCATCAACAGCCTATCTTTCGACAATCAGAATATTGCGGAGACGCAAGATCGCTAACAGAGAAAACTTATTTCTATAGTTATAAAATTAAATTAAAATTTATTATGTTCAGTAAATATTACACATAGGAAACATTTATTGTACATTTTTTATTTGATTATATACAATGCATTTTACATTATAAGTGTAGTAGAATCACAGACTGTTTAATACTTTTAGGACATATATTTCTTCTCAAATTTCATAATTTATTTATCCATTCATTTGGTTCGAAAAATAATTTATAACAGAGAAAAACCCAGGAACGTTATAATAGCAGGATAGGGTGTAAGCCATCTTTGTGCTAACAAATTGAAGAAAAAAGTTAGGAACCCTAGTTCGTTCTAGGAGCATGTATCACATATCATAGTTTTATATTTGTCTCTTATTTCTACTTCCATTTTGTCGTTATTTATGATTTCCTTGCGCTAAATGTCCTCCTGAACATAATTATTAGTCTTTACATCGTATTAAAACATTTTTGTTTTGATACATTTTCTTAACAACAGAAACTAGCTTTATAGTCTTACATTTAGTCATTATTTTCTTCTTTCGTCATCTCACAAATCCACTGATTTATATTCTTCATACGATGTTTGTAAACGAAATGTTGACTAACTTCCTTTAAACAGTATTTTGTATTTACAATATACGATACTATTATATGTTATAAGAATTTCATATTCTTAACATCAGAAATACAAAATCATCTCGTAAGAGCATTACTGACCTACAGAATATTGTTTTGTTTTCTTTGCCTTGATTTTACCTAACTCAGAAGTTCAATTTTCTCAGGAAAAAGTTACGGTTAAAATACAAATATTTTAGTAACAGAACTACTAAGAATGCGATCGAAATTGTTTTAAGGAGTTTCTTGAGGAACCTAGAATAAATGAGAAGAAAACCAACAATGAATAATATACACAGAAAATGTATACGAATTTATAGTACACTCCCTTTCAATGACTTCATCGTGAATTTATCATTTTTGTAAGAGTGTTTCTTAGTTCTGTAAACAAAGTTAGACTACAAGCTCTCAGCTTCAGAGTATTTTCTAAAATCATATGATAGGGACAGGATAAATGCACTTCTAACAATCGAGCGAAAAGCTTTAATATTGAAATAAAACATTTCATATTTATCAAGCAAAATTAACTTATTTGTAACACTGTTTAACTTCTCAACTCAATAAAAAATGTTAAGCTACTTCAAAGGATTTTAAAAGTTCGATTGTCTTTTAAAGATGAAATGTTTTATTTCAATATTAAAACTTTTCGCTCGATTGTTAGCAGTGCATTTATCCTGTCCCTATCATATGATTTTAGAAAATACTCTGAAGCTGAGAGCTTGTAGTCTAACTTTGTTTACAGAACTAAGAAACACTCTTATAAAAGTGTCATTCGCTGCAAAATCGTGTAGAAATAATAAATTCGCTTTGTAGCATAAATAATGTAAAACTTTGCGTTCATCGTTAAAATATTTTCCGTTCGCTTGGATGTATATTGAATCAGGATTTAATACTTTCGTTCGATGCTAAAACTGTTTGTTCAATTCAATAAAGAGAATTTTATTCGTCCTTAAGCAATTGAATTTTAAAAATTCGTACAAGGTGAAAGCTTGTCGTCCGACTTCATTCATAGAATTAAGAAATAAACAATGTTACAAAAGTTTTAATACGCTGAAAAATTGAGCTGAAGTTAGAGAAAATCGCTCTAAATCCTAGAAGTGATAAAATTTGCTTCAAGAAAAATGTTTTTCTTAATATACTTTTCGTGCATTCTGCCGTTATATCTATATTAAATAATTAAATCGGAATATAATGTTTCCATTCCATATTAAAGCTTTTCTCTCAATTCACGAAAGCGAATTTCTCATTTCCCCACCAATCTATTTGTAAAACTGTACCATGCTTAAAGATTGTATATAGTTTAACCTCGTTTATAGAATTGAGAAACATTGTTACAAAGTGAAAATTTTGCAGGGAAAATCGTGCAAAAGTAAAAAATTAATTATAAATCATCAAAGAAGTAAAAATTTGCACATTCGCTAATGTAATTTTTGTTCTATATTGCACCTATTGCTCAGTTTGCTGAAGCAAATTGTCCTGTCCAACTAGTAAAGAGCAGACAATTTCGATAGGGAACGGTAAGATCTAATTCTTTCCTTGAGAAGGAACTTTCAAGAAACAGTTCTTCACGAGGACATCATAGGAAATGAAACTAAAATCAATTAACTGTTAATAGGCATGTATCTAAAAAAAAAAAGCACAAACAGTTGTATTTCTACTACAGAAAGTTGTAATTGATTGTCTTGTATATTGATAGTTTTAACATTAGTTTAATAGATTAATATAGGGAATTATTATTTAAATTTTAAAAGAGAGAAATTATAATGAATGTGTTTGCGTTTGGATTTTGTTTAACGCTTTAATGTTTGGAAGTTCTGCAACGTTGAGGGATTTATTCTTTGAGTGTTTTCCCCTTTATATTGTTATTTTTTCTCCATCTTTTAGACACTGTGAGAGTTAAACGCCTTGACTGTTCTGCTGTTCGACATTTTGACCCTCTCTTTGGCCGATTTGTCCATTTTCTTACGACGTTATGACCATTTTTACGTTTCAACAGTATGACCATTCGATGCTTTAACCTCTTCCCAATAAAGATCCATTAGATTCCATTACGTTGTTCCAAAACCTATACAGTACAAACATATTTCAAAGATATGCTTCGAATATTCCCGTGACGCTGTTGGAGTAAGTCCAGGATATTCCTGGTATATAATTAGGACGTTTTAAATATTTCAATGTCCTGAATGACCGCATATGCGGAGGATAGTTTTCGGGATGTTCTGTGCATATTCTAAGAATATTGTAAGATGATTTGAAGGCTTGAAATATTAATTAAATAAGGCACTAAGCACCATTTTCCAACTTACGAGAAGAAAACAAACAATTTTATTATTTCCGCATAAAACAACACGTAAATACCTTATAGAAGGACTAAGCAATGTGTTTGAATCTTCATTCTTTTATAGGTCTAACAACACACATTGTTATTCCTATAAAAACTCAATTTTCACCAAAGAATGGCACGTAGAGCCTTATTTACTTCAAGTCTTCATTTGTCCTTGGAGGCTATTCTGAGCATCTAGACATAGTTCACAAATTCTAACCTAGGTAGGAATATCTTCATTTGTATTTATTTGCATTTCATAAGACTGTGCCAATTGTGAAGAATAGTTAGTGCCCGTCAGTAAGCACACCTCTAGAGAAATGGATAGGACCTGAACAAATAAATTCCGTATTCCTATTGGTTTTGCGGTACTGCTGACTTTGTGTCAGAAAGAAAACAACGTCGTCACTAAAAAGAACGAGAAAATTGAGAGAAAGGAAAGCATCTATTCAATAGAGAAAGAAGTAGAAAAGAAAATTAACTTGATATCGAAGAAAATTTATTTATGTAGCCAAAGAGACAGATTAGCTAACTAGAAATACAAATAATGGAACTTACTGCGTAGATAATGTTGATTCTTTCCTTGGTATTGGCTCGTCGACTTTTCTTGATAACATAGATATCCATTTGTCACGTTCATGAACACTCTTAGCCAAAAAGTACTTTTGCTTAGCTCCAGGAGCAATTTTGCAAGGTGGCACGTCTCCTACCTGGTAGTGCTGGTCATGAAATTTCAAACCACATCCTACACATAGAAACAAATTTATATAATCACTAACAAATTGATAACACAAATAAAATATTGTAGAAATATTTAGGAAGTGAATTTCCCAACAAATATAATTCAAACGTACCGTATAACTAAGTTAGGTGTTCATATGTTGCATTTGTTCATTCTATTACCCTATACCACAAACACAAGCCAAAACACGCCAAGCTTGTAATGTTCTGAGAAGGTATATTAAACACTATAGTAACAGACAGTTCAGTTATATAAAGGATAAATGTTTCATGTCTATCTTAATTATAATATTAATTTAAAGAAATATGCAGGAAATAAAGAAATATTTACTGTACCTGTCTTAAAATATAGTAGCGTTCTGGAGTGTGGGATTTTCTTTTCTCTTAAATACTGTACTATGCTAGATGTTTACTTAAGAAGTAAAGTGTATGACAATTTTATGTTGTCCCAAAATTTCTTGCATAAGTAAGAATTCTTTATCCACTTATGGTATGTTGAGAGTTGTTTGTAAATATTCATTGTTACTTAAAAATTTCACCGATAAAAATTAGTGAATACATTTTATGAAAAACAGATATTTATTAATTATGGTTCCAAATCGCATTCTTTTCATAAAATAAAATTAAAAATAATTGAAAAATAACAACATAGAATTGGATGCAGCTATAGTTAATCTCATCGTCTCATATAGATTTGAATACATCTTTCTTCTACAGAACATAAGTATGAGCTAACAATCAGGGAAGCATTCTTAAAATAACGAATCAAACATTCCTTTTTTGTGGGAAGAGGGTCAGGAGACGGGATTCTTAACTGTAGTACTTCAATATGGTCAGTTGTCGAATTGACAAATATTAACACTAGGGAGATGTCACGGTTGGGACATTCAAATTCAGTTTTAATGCTAGCTCTCTGCAGTACCACATTTGTTGTTTGTTCTACCATAAAATATAACTATAATATTGACTTAAAATGTACACATTATAAATAAATTTAAACCCGAATTTCAAGTTTATGTCTGAAGTAGCATACAAGCCTTACCTAATAATAGACACTAGTAAAGTTATTAATAGCATCAAAAAGAAATGAGACATGACGAGAAATGGTATCATTATGAAAACAAAACAAAAGGAAAAGAATGGATGAGCCCTAACAAAAAAGCAACTCCTCGTGCAAAAGTTAGTGTCCATCGCCAGAAGACAATGTTAAGCTTCTGGCTAAACAAGGATGGCGTCGCGTAAAGAAATTCTTAATGTAACAATGACTGGTTACGTATATTACGAACAATGCAGACACCTTGTGACCACAATTGAACAAAAAAAGGGCGGGAAGACTGCTTTAAGCGTTGCTACAACACGATAATGCACGCTGGCACTCCAATAATATCGGAAAAGCAGTTATCCAGTATCTTGGTTGCGAGGTTCTTCTGCACAGCCCTTATTCCCCCATCTTGTGCCCTGAGATTTGCACCTTTTCTGTTCTCTATCCAAAGAAACTCCTTTGATAACGAAAATGCTCTTCGAATTTGGATTGACTCCATCTTTAACAAAAACCAGCAGCTTTCTACAGAAATGGAATAAAAATTTTATCCCAGCGTAGAGAGAAAATAAATTTCGTTTCTTCAATTAGCAAGATGGCATCTCACCTCTCGCTGAATAAGATTAAAACAGAATGGTTCTTGTATTGATTGAAGGTTTGTTCTTTTTATCAAAGAACCACCCTTTTATCAACGAAAATCAAATTTATGGATTTGTTTAAGACTAAAATTACAAGGTGCTGTCACTGGTGACTCACTAGTTATAAAAAATCGCTCGTCATAATCGCTCGGAAATTTTGTGTACCTTCATAATTTTGCTAGTTGCCGAACATGACGCTTCGGCAGTTAACAAAAAATATAATTCAATTATATTGGGCGTATGAGTTGTTTAATGTTAACCCAACCCCGTACTAAGCAATATTTGTTTTATTTGTTGTTGCCAGTAAAATTAACTTTCGCGGAGTTCTTCCTGGGTCATTATTGACCATAAAGACGACAAGAATGCTAAAATTGTTTTGAACTTATTTGATCAATCTGAACAAATAGAGGGTTTTTGGTTTGAGTGGTATATATTTGAACGAGTAATTATGAATAGTCTGATTTAAAACGGCATAACCGAGACTTTTGACAGGAAAATACACTGTATTTGCTGGTGGAGTTTTCTGAATAGTGATTCATACAAACTGTAAGCGTTTGTGAGTGAAGATGAGAATATTGAAGTGGCAAACATAAATAAAGATGAAGTGTGTTATGGTTATGTGTGATAATGGTGAGTGAAAAAAGGAAAACTTATCAAGAAAAGTAATTTATTAAAAAATACATCCAAATGCTTCATTAAACAATTTCACGGAAAGATAACAAGCACTACAGAAAAACATTGTCCTGCATCTGCGCGGTCCTAGGAATCAAGCTAGATATGACATCTATAGAGGTAGAATCAAGCTAAATATGAATCAAACTAGCGAGACAAGCATTTGGCTGTGAGCCCGAGTTTCATTTGACTGCTCCCTATAAACGTTACACAACATGGTGGGAATATAATATAATAGTATAATAATCACAATATCGACAACAATAGGGTTACCAAAATATTTCTAATCGCATACTCAAAAATTAGGTAGAACTCGTCTGGTAGTTGTTTTAAAATTAACAACTGAAATAACACAGAGCAGAGTAGTTAAATTTACACAGGCAGTTTTGCTGTGTAGCTCCGAAACTTTTCATTTTTCGAAATTTTCTGAAATAAGCTGTCTTCTTATTTTGATGTTAGTAATCACCTCTCGAAGTTTTTCGTAGTATTTTTCGACACACTGTAAGTTAAATTGAGGCTTTAAATAAAAGGCTCTCTACGCCATTTCTTAAAGAAAGTATCAAGAAAAATAGATAATAACATAAATTGTACATTGGGTGGTGCTGAGTATGACCGTCACTCTGTCGGAAGGCATTTTTCAGATTAAATTGTCCTGACAAACCGATAACCGTTTGCCATTGCCTTCCGTTGAATGAAGAGAACGCTAATGTTCTAAGGAGGCTCTGAGAGATCTACATAAGAAACCGAGACGGGAACTCCCTGAATCAGAAGGCGCCAAATGTGACGATTCATCATCTAGTGGGAACATGTTACAAAGGTGTTCAGTTTCGTCAAACCTCACTCACGTTTCAATTTCGTCCTCACCCTCACATATTTGCTCATCCCTCACTATAACCCTCACGTTGGAACTTTACCCTCACCCTCATTTCCCAACATTGCCCTCACCCTCGCTTTCCAACTTTCCTCTCACCCTCACGTTGCAACTTTGCCCTCATCTTCACATCTACGCTCAGCCCTCACACTCACTCACCATAACCCTCAAATTCCAACTTTGCCCTCACCCTCACACACTCTTATATTGCAACATTGCCCCCCTCAAGCGGTGAGAGTAAGAACATGTGAAGGTACGGTTCACCGTCGTGAGGTTGAAGACCTATGACATCTTGTGAGATATAAGTAAATAGAATATTCTGTAGATTAAAATTCTAAGATCGTGACTCTTTGTGCTAATTCCTTTTACTAAGCTTATCTTGCTGACTTCATCGATAAGACATGTGCTTCTTACACACGTAATGATAAAGAATTTTGTGTACTTACGCTTGCACAAGAGTGCTTTGCACAAAGGTTTTCCTTCTTCCCACAAACTTTCCTGGCAAACGTCGCAACCCACTGCTTCCTCGATAGAGATAAATAACAATGCATGTGGTCTCTTCCTTTCGCTTTTACTAGTCTCCTTAGTATAGTTACAATCATCCATGTAACATACCTGATGGATAATAAAACATATTTTAAGTTTGCGAGATAACTCAAACTTTTAGATTTAGGGCAAATCGCACTTTACCTACACATTTTTGGATATGTCATTCATTTCCCCCCTCAAGATCCCTTTTATACATGGAGTACTATTGCACATACCAAAAAAGTAGGCTGCGATGCTTTTTCTTTTGTCCCTTTTCCTGCACATACCGCATGCTGCGTGTCTAGGTGGGAAAAAGGAAGAAAGGAAAGTGTGGTGGGTAGTGTGTGTTGCCAGTGCGTTTGTTGCATGCGCTAGGGAAATAACCGACCAACTGGACCCTGAAATTCCTGGCAACAATCAAACTTGAGAATTGAAGCCTGAGTTTATATAAACAAACCTCTTGAGTTCTCTAGTACACGAACGCCTATTTTTCAGTACACGGAAGAAGAAAACGTGGACGCAAGTGGATAAAAGGACCCATTTGCCTCAATTGTACACTGCTCGCCATTAAAAATGCAACACCAAGAAGGATAGAAGATAGCAGCCATAGAGAGGCATAGAGAGGACGAGCCCTTGGATACCTATCTAAGGTACGGCAAGCCATGTGCCTTCGACAGGATACCACAGGTGGGGGAGGTCGCTGGCACGAGAGGTGTTATGCAATTATGGACCAGACGTGTTCAATCTGCGGGAGATCAGGTGAAGGTGCCGGTCAAGGAAGTAGGGGAAACACTGTGTCCAGCCTGGAAGGCTAGGACATCATGCCACATGTGGGTGCACGTTATCATGCTTCCTTGATTGCACTAAAAGGAACATAGCTGGGTCCAACACATTGTCGTTGGCTAGTCACATGCCGTCAGAGCGTAGGAGACACGAACGGGCACGGAATAAAATGGCACCCCTTGCCATTACACTCTGTATCGGACCGAGGTTTCTACTATGCAAAACGCAGGCGTCGCAGAGCCTAGTGCCACGGTGCCACCATATACGAATGCAGCCATCATGATGCTGCAGACAAAAGCGGGATTCGCCTGAAAGGAGGATGTCCTACCATTCGGCTTTCCATACGCGACGTTCGCGACACAATTGTAGTGTTTCATATCTATGCTGTGCAGTCAGAGGAAGCCGCAGCAGTAGGCGCACTGCAAATATGACCAGTTCTGCCAGACGACACTGTTTGTGGAGAGACTGGGCTCTGTGTAACATCCGGCGTTGCGTGCTGGCAGTTAAATCCGTCAAAGGCATACGCACAAGAACGTCTGTCCTCGCGACCCGTTGAGATTCGGAATGTTGTTGCGTAGTGCCTTCGTGGAGCCATCGAGTCCATATGTGCTGCACCGCAGTTTGCCCAATATGGGCACCAATGTCGCGTCAGGATAAACTGCACTCGCGATATGCCACAATTCTTAAGCGATCAAGAGTGGAAACCTGCTACCATGGATACCTCATTGGACGATGAGGCATCGTTAGCCATATACATACACTCACGTTACACCAACGGCTGTCTATCACTTCACTGTGGCTCTCTGACCTGCCATTGATTGCTGTTCCTAGATGGTATATCCGGTGCCTCATATGCGACACGGAGCTGTCGAACTAATCAGTTGTTGATCTTTCCATGCTCTACATATTCTACAAAATTTGCATTAATCCCGTGACTCCTTCTTGGTGGTGCATTTTTATGGGCGAGCAATGTATTACAGAACGGACGAATTTTTGATTTCATGTTGCACGAGAGAAACTCCGTGCATAAAAGGGGCCTGAGTAGACAAGAGGACCATTTGGAAGTAACTGGTTACAACTACGAGCTTATTGTTACAGACACAGGCTAGAAATTGTGAACTTTTACAAGGAGAAGTAGGGAAGTGATACCACCTAATCCCCACATATCGAAAATAGAGGAAGAAGGATGCCACCATGTTACATGTCTAATATCTAAATATTGTTCTCTCCCTCTTTGATTTATTCATTTCTTTCTTTCTTATCACATTCATTAATTAACCCTGCCTTTTCCACAGAACTTGTCACAGTATGCAACCTTCCTGCAACATACAATTTGTACGGAAATGAAAATTGTAATATTTAAAGGCAGTTGGTGTGCTTTTATAATGACTTTACGTGCCCGGAGCCCTTTTTATAGGTGAAGCCACTTGTTCTTTTGAACCAAGCCGCTGTTCCTCAGCGTTGGCGTAGCATTTGGGAGGTCGTAAGCTCTATCCCTGACAGGTTTTTCGAGGGGGTTCCTCAGTCATCCCAAGCAAATGCTGCGATGCCACCTTCAACATAGACCCTGGCCAACACCTTCCCGAGTCCTTTCCACTCCCCTATCCCGGCCTGAGCCTTAGATGCCTTTTTCTTCTTCTTTCTCTCACTCTTTTCCCACCTACGTGGGGTTGACGTTTCTGTTGAGTCTTCTCCACAAAGCCCTGCCCTGAACTTCTTCCCCTGACAGACCTTTCTCCCGAGATCCTTCTTAACTCTATCCATCCATACCCTCCTTGGCCTCCCTCTACCTCTTTCCCCCCACTTCCATTGCCATTACTCTTCTGACTATATAGTCATTTGTTCTGCTCATCACATGTCCATAGCACTGCAGCCTTCTTTCTTGTATCTTCTTAGATATCTCTACAGCTTTGCTTGTGCCTCTTACTCTCACATTTCTCACTCTGTCTCTTCTTGCTATCCCACACACTCTTATTTCGGTGACATCTAATCTCTTTTCTAGTGCTTTCTTGTGCTTTTCTAACCACTGTTTTGTAAATCATCCCTTTATTCTTCGCCGTGATTCTGCGGACGCAGAGAACGCCACTTACTTTCTTCCAATTTCGCCATCCCTCTTGCATTGTGTGTGCTATTTCCGAATCCAAATCGTCATTCCCAGTAACAGTTGAGCCTAAATATTTTAAACTATTCACTTTATTCAGTCGTTCTTCTTGCAACATCACCTCTCCATTTCCTTGTCCGTTAAACTCAAGATACTCAATTTCCTTTCAAGTTCTGCCCTATTAGTATTTCATAGTACAATATCATCGGAAAACATCATACACCAGGGGGCTTTATCTCTCACATCCTTAGTTATAACATCTGTGACTACGTTGAAGAGGAACGGGCTTAAGGCTGAACCATGGTGTAATCCAACCATAACAGCGATTTGGCGTGTCAATCCTACACTACTTCTTAGGCTTACCTGAGTTCTAGCTCTTGCATATATATATTGGATTATCCTTACGTACAATGTATTTCTCTGTCACTCCTTTCTTCTCAGGCCATAAATGAAATTTAATTGTTCTTTTGATATATATGATTCACTGAACTGTGAAGAATACATATAATCTTGAACGGCGATCTTAAGCTAGCGCAGAACACAAGATAGAGCCTAAAATCCTCCTGGCCCCCTAGCGGCCGTATCTCGTACTAGATACATTTAGGCAATCATATATTTTTGTATTATACTACACTCCATTAATTCTTTCAATTAATGTACAATATGTGGAGGAGGGGTCACTTTCCTACTTCTCCTTGTTAATGGCAAAAGGTCACCAAGAAAATCGAGTTTAATTCCTACGAAGTGAAACTTCTATTCGAGAAGGAAACTTTATTAAGTAAATTTGCTCCGGAATATTTATTTTTATCGTCCAGAAGGAAGTATTCTTTTAGAAACTACACGCTTTACAGATTTAAACTGAGGTTGGGCAAAAACGTAAGCAATTTAAATTAAACAAAAAGAAAGATTAAACGAAACAATAATTTGGCATTTCTTTTAAAAGAAGACTTTTATCATCTCTGTTCAAAGGAGGTTTTAAGTTCTTTTTCTCCAAAACGTGAATTTCGGAGTATATTCAAAACTTTTTCTTCTTTGCTATTTTCAAAATCTAGAAGTATGAAACACATAAGTCTACATTTAGATAGAAATGTATTTAAGCGATTTCTTCCAGAAAGAAACAAAGACTGTAGTTGAAGACGGAAAGCCAGTTTTAGACCAATGAAAGGAAAATTATATGAGATTAGAAACTGTTTCGTGCACGAAGTACTAAGATTTCTGTTAAACATTCTAAAATTAACAGGAGGCACAAGACAGAGCATACACACAGAGATACACATTAATCTTAAATTTACCTGAAACATTCTTGATAAGTCGTTACTGTTGTATCCAATAACATCAGTGTTGTTCACAGCTCTTACATCCACGATACTCCTATTGAAATAAATAAATAAATGAAATAAGGATTCTGGCAAATAGCTGACTTCCATATTTTAGAAAGAAAATCAACGTTAGGTCGAAAATTATGTTAATTGTATTCGTCTACGTTAGTGAGGTCTACTTTATCAAGCTGGAGCGATCGATTGCATTAAAAATCAACTTGTCAACTGAGTTTGAGGAGAATGGAACATCTCAGTGGTAGGAAATATGTCTGATGGATCTACTGGTCCCGAAACGATCAAAACATTATATCTTGCATGTAAAATAAATATTCTTTTTGTGGTGTTATGTCAAATAAGTATGATGTAATTGCAATTACCAAAACGAGTGAATTTCATAACGTACTGAATTATTTTACAGTAGGTACTGATGGTTACATTGTCTTGAGTCAAGATTTTTATATTAATAAAACTGACAAATAAAAGGGGGTAGAGTTCTTATCTCGTCACTTAAAAAGTACAATCTTTGTTTATTGAATAACTTTGATGTTAAATAACGGTAGTGGAAAACAATATTTTGCACTAAATTTTAGCTATAGACTTATATGAAAAGCTAAAATGCAAAACAAGATAAATCCACAATAATTATTTTTCAGAAACGAGGAAAATATTCCCCAATATATATATATATATATATATATATATATATATATATAT
>JAGDQP010000214.1:89919-140954 GCA_022664845.1 Lepisma saccharinum
AATAAATATTTTTCAGAAAAGAGGAAAATATTCCCCAATATATATATATATATATGTTGAAAAATAAATATATATATATATATATATAATTTATTTCCCATGGATGTCTTATCATCCAATTCAATGTACACTAAGGACATCATCAAAATATGGACATAACTTGATTTGCACCAAATCGTGATGATTTTATATTTATACAGTTTGAACTAACTACGTCAAATTATGAAAACACAGTGATCATGCAAAGATATATACGAATCCTTTCACACATTTTACATTGCATAAAAAATAAAACATTGTCATAAAGCTATATATCAAGGCACTAACAAATGCATACATCTTTTGTTGAATAATAAATTCATTGCCAGACGGAAACCAATCTACTGATTTTGCAGAATTACTACACACACTCTACAGGGCGCTCAAGATCAATACAATTACTGTACATTATGGTATTCCCTAGTTGGTGAATATTGTAGTTCCCTATAGAAGTCAAGTCGTCGGATGAGAAGGTTCTATCTAACATTAAAATCCTATGTAATTAGAACCTTATGATTCTCAGCCGACGAAGTTTGGATCTTATCTTATATCTAGTCCACTCTTTTCAACAAGGTCATGGATATCTGTTACTTTGAGCTCTGATATCGGCCTCGAAGATTTTGTTCTTGGAAATGGCAGCAACCTCTTTTAAGAAACAAAATAGGAGAACCACTGTCACACAATTAAATGGTTTAACAGAACCCTTTTCTTCTAGATATTTTGCCATATCCCTTTCATAATTTGATATTTTTATCGGTTTGAATGACATCCAGTAGTTTGTATTTTTTCAAATACCTATATTTCCAGTTATAATCAGGCCTGTATTGGGGTAAATGAAAACAGTCAGCGTATTTGTGAAAATAGTGTGGTTATGTTCTGGACGAAAAGTAGTTTCCTGAGAACGCATGTCTTGTAAAGTGTACCCAATCAGCCTCTTAAACAGCAGAAACCTATGACAAGGTTCACTAAACACATTCTTACAGTTTTAATGTGTTCAGTGGCATTCTCAAATCAAATCTGGATCATAGTTCCAACAGTATTGGTTTGGTTTGACATTCACAACCATCACTTACCAAAAACGAATACGTATATTTTCAAATATGCCGTCCATTGGCATGACATTGTTCAGATAGTGAAAACAACACCTGAAACTTTATTTTCACCTCGTTCTGATTGTTTTACAGTAAAGGTGTATTGCTTTTTCATCACGAACCCCAAAATTGTATAGTTCTGGCAAGAGTAAGAAGTCCCTTTAATGGAGACTTTACGTATATCCCATACTTAGTGTAAGCCATAAAGAGAATTTGAACCCAATTAAAGGAAGTCACTATACCTGGCTTTCTTATATCCCTATCTATTTCATTGAGCTCCATTTACTTGTTCCCCCACTTTCGAAATTTACTCGGAAGAGAATGCCAAAGTTTTGTACTAGTTTTGTACTATTTTATACCACTAATAAAAAGTTTTGTAACACGTTCATTAACGAGTAATGGACGATTCAATCTTCGGACCCACCATTAACTTGTTCTCCGACCTTAACAAATTTCCCCGAAAATAGTATCACAGTTTTGTACTACTTTTTGTACCATATTGTAACATCAATAAGAAATTTTGTGCCACGATCAAAAGAAAACCTCCGTCGATCATGTAAATGAGATCTAACAACAGTGTGGATTTACTTGTTACAAAACAGCGACCAATGTCGATTTGATCCTTTTCCTCAACATCGCCGAAAATGGCAAATGGTGTTTAGAACAATTCGTATTTCAAATGCTCAGATAGGACCCTTTTTCTTTACACGATGCACAGGGGGCAAATAAAGAGTTAGTTTGGGATAACTTCTACATCTCTGCCATTACGTTTTATTGTATTGGCCAAACTACGAACTGATCAAACGTTGTCCTTTCGCTTGAGGTAGACATCGCTGAATCGTTAACCCACGATCGATGTCAAATTTGAACTAGTGGATAATTTTTGTCCCCCTTTGTAACCAATTTTCAGCTTAGCAGTTTTAGAATTGCTCTTCAGTTTTGTACAATACAATTAGTTTTATGATACGAGGGTAAATATGCGGTCAAAACATCCCTCTTAAACATATTGAGGACTAGTTACCATGTTAAGTTACACCATTAAAGACAAAAACCCTAAAATGTCATTAAACTCGGCAAAGCAACACTTTTATTTCAGTAAAATTTGCTAGAAATATCAATTTAGCTTTTAAACAAAGTCGATAGTTCAGTTTATTCAAGCACTCAATTGAAAAGAGTAAAAATTAAAGATGGTGGTAGCTTTTTCGAAGATGGCTTTTTCCCGAGTGGGATATTTTCGGATTTCCGACATTCTGAATACTTGTGCCATATTTTAAAATTCTTATTTTTTTTAAAAAAAATCCAAGTTTTCATGATTTGTGTAATTGCACTGGGCTATCAAATCTTATCCATTATAATGTTATCTGTTTCTCTGCAAGGTTTGTTATGTCACTCTTTCCTGTTTGTATAATAATAAAGATGTATATTCAAATACACGAATGTTGCTAATGATAACGAGAACTGGTACATCAATTTGTCGACCAATAGTGTCTGGGGGAGAGTTGTGACAATGTGGAGAAAAACTCTGGATTTTGTGAAGATTATTTTTTAAGGATTAGATGACTAAACTGTGTTAATTCACTTCTTTTTAATACCCATATGTCGCTAATCAAAACGAGGACTGGTCTATATTGTACATCAATTTGTGGACAGTATCTGGTAGAAAGTTGTAACAATATGGAAAATTTATCTCTATTTTGTGAAGACGAAGATTATCTTTAGTGATTAGATCCTTACACTGTGCTAATTGTCTATTCTAAACAGACAGAAGTTGGAAATTATAAAGAAGGATGAAAGAAATATTGGATGTTTGCACAAATTTCACATTTTTATAACTTTATTTGTTTACAGCAATATGAAACAGCATTGCAATGAAATTTCGGAGATCATTTAGAAGTCATCATTTTTCAAGATGACGGATTTTCCCCAAGGAGTTGAGTGGCGGATTTTAAAAATATAACTTATTATATCTTTCTACGCATCCTGGTTCAAAAATTATTCCAACTATTTCAAGGTTAATCTGTTTATTGCTTCTAGAATAAATGTTTTAATGAAATTTGCGTTCATACGCATTCTTCAACATGAATAAATAAACTGAACCAGTGTGATCAGAACCAGTGTTCAGTTAGGTACTTGTTATTTGTACCTAGGTACAGGTACTAGGTACTGACCTTAAATTGTACTAGATACAGGTACTAAGTACAAGTTGGTCAATGTACCTGAGGTTCTTTCTTAGGCACTTTTAAGGTACTTGACCCAGTTATTGCTAAATATGGCTGGAAATGATATCAAGAAGTAAGAGGATACTGATTGACTAGAATATCACTCTTATACAGTTACATGTCATAATAATAATAATAAACACTTATTATTGAGCAGGATAGGTTCATTTAAAGTGTGCTGTGTTATCTAAACATTGATTTAAAACAAATGGACATTAATACTATATACAGGAATGAAAACAAAGGAAGGAGTAAGAAAATGCTGGAATTTAAATACTAAATTGATAAATCATTAATAGAAATATCTTTCTTCCGCGTAAGTTGATCTTTCGCCATGCTTTTAATTTACATATATACCCTACTATTTTACGTATTTTCTTTCGAAAGGGCATTCGGTGCTGAGCATTTGTTTATTGATACAGGGTGGTAACGTAATGCACATACACATTTCGAGGGATGATAGTACATAAAATAATAATAAGAACTTAGATCATCTGAGTGGAAATTCCTCCGAATTTTTTAGCTACAGGCAAATGAACTGTAGAGGTTCAAATATACAATACAATTAACGGTAGAGCTGATGCGGCATGCTATCGTCAAAGACTTCAAAATTGCTCCATCTAATTTGCATAGCTATTTCAAAATTGTGCATTGGGTGCGCAAGGGATTTCTCAGAGGAAGTAGGCGATTTACAGATATTCTCTGAAGAAAAATTGCACACGCATTATTGTTGCACGCTGGGAAGACATTCCATTCATGCCCAATTTGACCCACCTTTATTTTTATTTTTTTTTTTTTTCAGAAAATTTCTGAGAACCCCTACTTTCTTTGGGGAATTCCTTGCGCACTCAATGTTGGAATATGCATTTTTAATGGATCTGGTTTCAAGTCTTTGATGATAGATACCATGCTGCATCAGCTCTACCATTAATGATGTTGGAAATTTGAAGCTGAAAAGTACATCTCTCTTTCAGCAGCCTGTATAGTTCCGAAACACGGCGGAATTTCCACCCCGACGATCAGGACTTCTTTTCTTATTTTTTATGTACTATTATCTCTCAAAGTTTGCCAGCGATATTAATTTACCAGCCTACATAAAGTTTCCAGTGTGTCATAAATTTTGTTTTCTCGTACGTTCTATCAACCTACTGACAAGGGATGTATGCAAACCATTCTTTGTTGATTTGTGCCATGACGTAGGGGTGAGAGGGCGTTTTACAGAACTTTAACGCCTTATACACAAAAGTGCGAGAGCATTTGAACTTTTTAGTGGTTGCTTTAATATAGTTTTTAAATGTTCCTTTCGCTTGCAACAAATTTACATAAGCCTTTTTTTTTTGTATTTTGTGACAACGGCGTCCGTTATTCCTGTAGGCTTTCCCCTCACTGGAGAGGACATTTCGTATTCACTGCTCGAAGGGCCCGCGTCACTCGTTGATGGAGAGGCCACATCGTCCATTTGATCACTCATTGCGGCACCCGAATCATCCAGCTCGTTGTTGGCGTCCGTATGTAAATCTAACGTGTTACACATCGTTACGGCAACATCAGCATCATATTTGCTTTCTATAAGTGCAAGTAATGTATCTGCGAATAACTTGTCCTCTACTCCATGCTCATTTATGTCAATATATTTTTCCACCACTGTCAAATTTAAGATGCGGACAACATGTCTGGGATTAATGGGTCGCATTTTACACAAACCACTGCTGTTATGCATTTGACAACGACATATATCTCACGTGTCTGTAGACTGCCTATTATCCTTCAGGTTCACTACGTACTGTCAAACTAGCACCCTTACTCACGCAAGACAACACACACGCCTATCTGATTTCCCAGTGAGTTCGCATGTTTATCTCCGACTATATGACGCGCTAGCAGACTGTATTCACGGCTGTGACAGGCAGCGCCCTCATGTTTCGTTCGCGCACGACTAATAATAATAATACTTACGATACTACTACTACTAATATTAATAATAATACTAATCCTTATGCGCAATGACGATACCGACCAACATAGTACGCCATGTTAATCAATGCAGCTGTCTGCACTCACACATACGCATACATTTACCTACATGCGTCTATCTATCTATTGTGGTTTGCTCAAACCTGTTCCTTTTTTCATTCTGCTGTATTGTTGTTGTTGTATATTGTTCGTTTCTCTGTACAGACACCATAATTTCTCACCTTTAGAGCCTCATACCTCCCTTATTTGGCAACACTGATCAACCACCTTGTGTTTATTTTCTTTCACTTTTTATGCCAATGTTTTAATGCCATCAAATGGTATACGTTATATTTGGAAAAGTATAAGTTTGTGTTGGGGTGGCAACACTGCTTGTGTGACACTATTGCCGTGTTCTTAGTCACGTTTCCCCCTCCCGTAGATATCAGCTTACCAGCACACATTTTTCATTTTCTGCCTCTTTCAGGAGTTTTTGGAGTATAAGTCGGCACAGCCTCACCCGGTCAATGCCTGGTATATGTAATATACGTAGTGGGTAAACAAGGCATTTCCACACCGAGTGACTATCAGCACGATGATTAGCGATCCAAAATTAGTGAGGATACCAATTTTCATTAATTTCTAGCTGTCTCAGTTCGCATATATCCCTTGTGAGAAGAATCAGGTTTTCTTTTTTCTCCTTAATATTTTATACATGAGACGAAGATAATGAGAAAATCTTCTTGAGTTTGCAAGAATCCATGATGGTTTCTGTTTAAGATCTAAAAGTGTACTCTCTATTGTTATGAATGGTACATTTAAAACTAGAGTTTTGTAGCATTGCATATGGCACATTACTTCTGTAACTGAATTTACATAACGCAGTAATTTGATCGTAACATTTGGAAGTGGATGGTGCGATTTTCGGGATGGTTGTTGATATATTAAATGAAGATATGGGTTTTCTAGGATAATCTTCTGCTGTGGTACATTTAGTTCTAGTTCCTAATATCATTTGTTGTGGCTTGGAAACCTACTTGTTTGTGCTCTATCGCGTACTATATAATAAAGATTGCATATACTTATAGGAATCTCTTGTCTAAGAGGAGAGAGAAAATATAAAATTTAATAAAGGGAGACATGCCTAATACACATTTAATACGTGGAACTCCGAACTCCATATTTTTAATCTAAGATAATAAATAAAATAAATAATTCAGGTGAAAATATAGCATCCGTTAAATTCTATATTTTATTGTTCGAACACTTTTGTGGTACGAGGGGACGGCATCCTCACGCAATTGAACTATGTCCACTCCCTGTTCCTAGTGTAAAATTTTATTTCCTCTCTTGAAGATTTTTTTTATCTAGATAAACTTCTGAAACAAGATATATGGAAACGTATTTGAATTCATTTTTGGCCTTGAGGTATCGATGGCTCATGCTGAAATAGCGTACGAGAAAGGATGCAGGAATGAATCGACTACGGTTTAGGTTGAAGGTATCATCTCGGCATTTGCTTGGTCAAACTAGTGACAAAAAAAACTTAAAAATATCTTAGTCATAATGGTTGGTCGCTAGTATAGAACCCACGAAATCCCGAGTATGAAATCAACGCTATAATAAATAAACCACGGCTACTCAGTACTTCCAATGACGTTTAATTCCATAAAATATTTAACTCCATGGAGAACCCAAATAAACAGAGAAGCGAATACATTATGTGAAGGAAGATCCCAACATGAACTTTGTTTTTAAAAATGAGCCAGAAGTGCGGTTTTAGGTAAGAAAATATTGTGATACAATAATTTGAAAAATAAGTAATTCCTTTGAAATTTATGAAGCGGTATAGCTGCAACGTTCAATTCATTTACAACCTAGACAAAATCTCTTTCAGTTATTCCTCAGTTCTTTCTCTTGTGAAGGAAAAAGGAAATTAGCATTCGAACAAAAAAAAAATAACATTAAAAATAATTAAACGGGACTAATTCATTTCTGACAAAATGGAAAAGCAATGCGTTACATCAAAATATAATTCTTTTCGTTCTTAATTTATATCTATTTATGGACCTTACAGGCAGATATGGGATAAGACCGTCATATGTCAGAGGGATGGCGTCCTTCAGGAAGCACACAGAAAGAAATTGCGGTGTTGATTCAACACTTTTCGGTGTCCCAGGGCATCCACCACTTTTCTGTGTTAAATCAACACAATTAGCGGTGTTGATATCGGTTATTTAACACAATAGATGTGTTGTCAATGCTCCTTCAACACAACGGCGGGTGTCATACTAGCACTATCACAGTGTTAAATCAACCATTTATTGTGTTGATTTAACACAGAAAAATGGTGGTCACCCTGGGACACCAAAGTGTTGAATCGACACAGCTATTTTTTGCTGTGCACCTTTCCGAGTACAGGGAGGGTTAAGTTCTTTTACATTCGGGACCGTCCATCCACCCCTACCTTTCAACTGTATACAACTCCGGCTCGCGTACCTGATGGGTACCTCGAACACAGGAGCCTTTTTCCCGGAACCGGGGTAAGCTATTCCCTGGGAATGTGTCACTGTCTGGGCCGGATGAAAATGTGTCATATTACATTAGATATTGTATGTTCCACTATTTAGCAAATTATGTTCACAATGATTATATATTCTTGGTTTAACTAGAAAGGCTGTTTGACCGATTACCGAAGTATAATTCGAAAATTGTGTTGGGTGATTTGAATGCAAAGGTAGGGAGGGAAGAAAAATATAGACCTACTATAGGCAAATACAGCCCTCACGAAAAGACCAACAGCAATGGAGAAATACTGATAACTTTCGCGATTTCGAAAAACCTACTGGCAAAGAGCACGTACTTTGAACACAAAGACATACACAAATACACATGAGTACACTGAGATAAATTTCTAGACTTTTTTGCAACACTATTACAATCTAGACGTTGTGACATTACGGAGAATGTTAAATTGTATGGTCAGCTTACAATTTGTCATTATTCTGGAGAAATTGTACGTATTTCTAATATTTTGCCTTATGAGCTTTGCCACATGAAATTGTACGTATTTCTAGTCTTTTGTCCATGCCACATGGGCTTTTAACATATGTATGGTCTCCCTTCATTACAACTGTTAATATCATTGGCTTCATTACTTTTATCCAAAATAGTAAGGACAAAATGTACGTAAACTGACCTTATAATTTAACATTCTTCGTAATTTCACAACGTAAATACATGACCATATAATTTAACATTCTTCGTAATGTCATAAGGTCTAGATTGTAATAGTGTTGCAAAAATGTCTAGAAATTTCTCTCAGTGTATCTCCGGACGGCAAAACTCTCAACCAGATCAATCACGTATTAGTAGATAGGCGAAGCCACACCAACATAATGGACGTTAGGTCGAACAGAGGAGCGGAAGGCGACACCGACCATCAATTAGTAATCACAAAAGCAAGGGAAAAGTTATGTATCGCGAGTAGAGAAAGCAAGGGATCAAAACAGACTTTAGACTTTTTTTTCAGACTTTAGAACCCACCTTTCCACCCCTACTTCTTTGTTCCCTTAGTACAAACTCAGTTGCATGTTTTGAGGACCATGTCTCAGGCAGTTGTTTCTCCTTCCTTAGTTTGGGACAGGCTTACCCCTAGGGGATTGACGGATTGTCCGAGTCTGACACTCCGAGAATCCCTTTTATTTCCTTGTCTGCGACTTGATCAAGAGTGATGCGGGGCGACTTTCGGACCATGCTTCCACCAGTTCTCCTAGTCCTTTGTTCCATATGTAGAACATATTGGGGGTATCCCTAACTGTCTTTATTTGCACTTTATTTTATTACAAAAAACACGTAACATACAGGACAACACAGGACAGCACATGGACGAACACACAACTTGAGCAGCTTCCTCTTCTTCTCCTGTACTGAAGAGGAAGAAGAAGGATTAGTTTTGATCATCTTCCCATCTTAATGGATAATTTTGCTTTCGCAGTCATATTTCGACCACTACTACTGTTTTAGGATATTCCGTTTTACTTCTGCACACGCTTCTTTTTTCTTGTCTTCGTCGTTACTCCTTGGTTGGGGAATTGGAAGAGGGCAATTGAATCGGTAGTTGGAAGAAGGAAAAAGACTCTCTCTGTTACTTATGCTCCCAAGGTAATAAAAACATAATAATTGGGGATGAGGTCATAGAGAAAGTAAACAAATTTTAATACTTGGGAGCATAAGTAACAAGCAAAAATGAGGTCACGGAAGAAATAAATGAAAAGGTTCTGTTTTTGCGTGAAACGTTGCTTATTCAATAGATACACAACACCAGTTCAATGTAAGAAATTGTTTATACAATACACAATTTCTTTGTTGCCTCTGACACTGTGAATCTATTCATTCAGAGACTTTTGACTTCCGCCGTTTTGGCGTTTATTTCCTATTTCCAACTACTGATTCAATTGTAGAATCAGTACAGTGGGAATGATGCACCGTGGATCAAAACAACTGATATTCGAAGTTAAACGATTAAATAATCCGAGAATGAAAGCAGATTACTAACTCGAACTCTCAAACAGGTTCAAAATCTTAGCCGACTCGAGTAATAATAATGATGATATTAATAATGAAATTGTTGTAAGTAAGATGTGGGAGGGAATTCATGAAACATTTAAGAGAGCAGCGAAGGAACGTGTAGATGAGAAGAAACATCAGAAAAACAAACCTTGATTTGATGAAGAATGCCTTAGGCTTCACGAGGAACGAAAACAAGCAAGGAAACGATGGTAATTAATAAAAGCGAAGCAAATACAAACCACTACAGTAACGCAAAACGAAACGCCACACGCGGGTTCAGAAACAAAAAGTGAGAATATCTGACGCAGAAGATTCAGGAGATAGAGGAAAATGGCAAGACAAATAACATACGAAAACTATACAAAGGAGTAAACTCGTTAAGCAAAGGTTACCAGTCAAGGTTAGGCATGATTAGGAATGAACGTAGAGATCTTCAGGTGGATCCGACTAAAACTGTCGATGTGTGGAAAAGTTATTTCGACAAACTTCTTAATGTACACAACAGGGGAATTGGAAATCCATACCGCAGAACTGTGGATTCCGGAACTTAGAGAGATCGAGATCGAAATGTTGGTAAAAAAAAAATCACCAGGTATAGACAATATTCCAGCCGAATTAATTAAAGCGGGAGGAACGGCACTAATCAAGGAACTACATTAATTGATAAGTGCTATATGGAAAAAGGAATAGCTTCCAAAGAAATGGAAAACCTCAATAACAGTTCCGATCTACAAAAAAGGTGATAAATCGGACTGTATAATTAACGCGGAATCTCGTTACTTCTAACCTGCTACAAACTATTAAGTAATATTCTGTTAACAAGCCTAAGTATATACGTAGATGAAATAATTGGAGATCACCAATGTGGATTTAGAAGAAATAGATCTGGATTGGACCAGATTTTCGCCTTGAGACAAATTTTGAAGAAATGGGAATACAATGGGACGGTTCACCAGCTATTCATTGATTTTAAGAATGCATATGATTCTATCAAAAGGGAAAAGTTATACAATACCTTGATACAATTTGGAATTGCGAAAGAACTTGTTCAACTAGTGAAGATGTGTCTCACTAGTTATGTAATAATAATATGTCAGATAGTTTTGAGATTCGCAGCGGATTGAAACAAGGCGATGCCTTGTCAGTGTTTAACTTTGCGTTAGAATATATGATTTTGAAAGTTGAAGGGGACAAAAAGGAAATATTTTTGAATGGTTTGAATCAACTGTTCGTATACGCGTATGATGTAGATTTTATAATGGACGATATAGATGCACTACAAAGCAACACCGATGTCTTAGTAGAAGCGTCTGTCTATAGATAAACATAGACAAAACAAAATACATAAATAAAAACATAATAATTAGGAATGAGGTCATAAAGAAAATTTGAATACTTGGGAACATACGTAACAAGCAAAAATGAGGTCACGGAAGAAATAAAAAGTCGCTTAGTATCGGGGAACGCATGTCCAAAAACTTCTAACATCGCGATAAATATCAAGGAAACTGAAAATATACAGATCGGTTATTCTGCCGGTAATACTTTACGGTTGCGAAAGTTGGAGTACGACCCTAGCAGATGAACGTAAATTATGTGTGTTTGAAAATAAGGTTTTTAAGAAAGATATGCGGGGCGAAACGGGACGAGATGACTGGAGAATGGAGGAGTTTGCAATGAAGAACTCCACGGACTGTACGATTCACCAGATGTTGTAAAAATAATGAAATCGTGACGCCTAAGGTGGACAGGCCATGTAGCTCGGATAGGGGTAAAAACGAAGATTATATTCTATCCTGGTTGAAAGGGCGGATGGAAGAAGATCATTGGGAAGCCCGAGACGTCGTTGAGAGGACAATATTAGAAGAGATCTTCAAGAAGTTGGTGTTTGTGATGAAAACTGGCTTGATGTTGCCCAGGATAGAATCCAATGGCGAACGTTCGTAACTGAGGCGATGAACTTGCGAGTTCCATAAGTCATAGAGGCAGTTAGTTATTATCATTAACATTGGAGGGTAAAGTTAGCAGCCATGGCTTTTTTCTATATATTATATCAAGATTCGATTGGTGAAACTGAGGAATTCCTTGGAACACTTCAGTCAGTGTGGCTAACAGCAAGATTCGAATCTGCGTGGCTCCCCGGTGCCGATCCAAGGTCTCAGAAAATATGTTACCAATACATGTGTCTATTAAAAGTATTGTACGTCTGTGGTGCTCTTGTTTTCCATAAAAGGTAGTTTAATCCTAAGAGGATTGCAAAAGAAACATTGCATGAAACGTCCAATACCCAGTTAATTTTTCTTTAGTGTGTGAAGTTGAAAAAAGATACCCTTCAGTTGAAAAAAGTAATAAATAAATAAAGTAGAAGTAGATGAACCCAGGGTGTATTAAACCTTTAAATAACGATCCGAAACTAGAAACTAACCTTATATTTTGTCTTTTAAATATGTCTGTATGTGCATTCACTCCATGTTCCCTACCGATGAAGGTTTTTGTGACTTCTTTTTTTTTTACTTCCCAAATTTTCGAAAAAAATTACTTAAAATGTTCGAAGAAATCGCCAGCGTTGCAGTGGAATAAAGAGTTTCCAAGTTTATGCTGATAAATGAAGCATATATTGGGCATGAATCAGTTGTTTACTTTGGGATTAATTGAAGCAAACAGATCCAAGATTCCTTCAATATCTATCTATATTACCAGCCTAATAATAGAATGTTTATAAAACTTTATCATTGATAAATTTCTCTTTCGATTATTAGCCGAAGTACCGAAGGTTCAGATACTAGGTACAGCAAAAATACCTAGTTACAGGTATACTTCAACCGAAATGTACCTAGGTACATGCTTTAGGTACGTGTTTTGTACCTAGGTACTACCCAACACTGATCAGAACAATATTTACTTCCGCATATTATTATTATTATTATTATTATTATTATTATTATTATTAATAATAATAATAATAATAATAATAATAATAATAATAGGAGGAGGAGGAGGAGGATTAGCAGTATTACTGTTATATTAAAGCACCAACAAATACTACTTACGTCTACTATAATTACTACTATTACTACGACAGCCAGAACTGCTGCTACTGTACTAATTATTATTACTATTATTTTTATTTTTATATTTATTTTCATTTGAAATAAAAATTATCGGAGATAATGCTTTTTCTCAGTATAAATTTGCTCTTCCATTTTAGTTACTTATATTTTTCTTCTAAAAGGACAGCCCAATTGTTACTAAAAAAAATATAAGCAGCTTTAGATCGTTACGTGAAAATTAACGAGCAAAAATTAATACATACCACGATCAACCCATATGCAATGAATTCCACTTATTCTCACCATGGAGCAAAATGTCACAAAGCCGGAATCTTATTTTCCGTTAGCCTTGAGAATTTGCTCAACAAAAAAGTTCGGAAAAAGTGCCGACAGCCACATAGAAAAATTAAATTTCTTATGCACAGGGTGTTTGAAAAATAAAACTGAAAAACCTACCTCACGAGATTCCTGACAGGAAATGAGAATAAATGTATAGGCAATCGAAGATGTATAAGTTGTTCGTTTTGGCGCTACAGGCTGCCAAAGGTATGGGAAAATGAATTCTAGACGTTGATATTTTCAATACCATTAACAGTAGAATTGAGGCGGCATGTTACCCTCAAAGGAATTCAAATCTGCTCTATCCAAAATTGTGCAATAGATACGCAAGGAATTTTTCAAAGGAAGCAGGATATTTCCAGATTTTCTCTGGAGTAAATGTGAGTCGAAATGAGCACGAATAAGGGTCAATTGTACAATCGACCGCTAAAGTTCTAGTCAGCGCTAAGTTAAGGCCAAGTCTGATTTTGGCCAATGAGAGTACGCAAAATGAGAGTGAGTTGGCCTTAACTTAGCGCTGACTAGAAGGTTAGCGGTCGATTGTAGAACTGACCCAAAGACGATTGACTTTCCTTAAGAGTACAGATTATAGAGTCACTGGCATCTAACCGAGTAATGACAATCTCATTTACTGATTAAAGGTATAGCAAATGTTCGTTCAAATGTATGTAATTGAATCCTGTTTGTTATGGAACCACGCATCTTTTAAATTAAATCTTTCGTCAAAGGAAATCTGTTTGAGATGTCGACTTTCCGCAAACGAATTATTGTTACTTGCTGGAAGGTGATCTCATTCAGGCTTATTTAAACCAATAATTACATAAGAGAATTTCTGGGAATCCCTCATTTCCTTGGAGCCTTGCGCACCTATTGTACAATTTTGGAATATACATTTTTGGATAGAGCAGTTTTGAAGTCTTACGGGAGTATCATGCAGCCTCAGATCTACTCTTTATGGTATTGAAAACGTCAAGCTCTAAAGTTGATTTTTTTTCACTTTCGGCAGCCTATAGCGCAAATCGAAGCATTTGTACACTCTCGGAAAGGGGAACGGGATTATATATATTTTTTTCTTATTGCAATGTCAGGAATGTCGTGAGAGTTTTTGTCGGTATGGTTATATAATTCAACTACTATTACTCTAGAGATGTGTAGAACTTCTGATCTTCTAGTCTAATAGAAAAAAGAGTCAGTAAAAATACATGCAGACATGAAGAGAAAACTGGAAGACTCTCAGTTCCGCTGTCAAAGAGAAAAGTAGACCTTACTACGCATTTTTTATAAATTCACATTGTTTCAAAACATAAGTCGCAGACTTAGAATCGGCAATGGGAGGCAAGACAGTTTGAACCCCAGGGCCAGCTAACTACCCCAACTAACCACGCTTGGGACCCGGTGACTCGATTCAGATCTCGTCACCCAGAAGACAAAGTAGAGCATTTGATTATTTCCTTGCGTGTGAGAGGTTGACAGAGGCCGGTGGTGTTACCCTCAGAGCACGAAAATTACGAAACTGGAGCAAATTAAGTTCTTGAATCGGGTCAAGTTTTAGATCGGATGGCCTATGTCCGGGTCACCAAAACTGACCTGGTTTCAGCTTTTTCATGCTAATTTCTCTCTATAAGTTATGAATATTCATTTTTTTTTTCAAAATTTCAGAAGAATTCAGTATTTCAATATTCCTATATTGTTCAGTATTTCGATGTATCGATATCTAGATGTTTCGGTATATCGATATTTCGGTATGGGTGATAACGGATTTTCAGTATTCGAATGCAGCCGAGCGTCGGACTAACCACCTCATCTCACTTTGTGCCGTTGGTCGAGAATATGTCGAGCGCTAACTCCAAATCCCCATTGCACCTTTCACGGCGCGTGCGCATTGTACAGGGTATTATACTTTTACCTTTTTATCTTTTTTATAATAAATAGCTTTGTCATTGAATTTTAATAAATAGAAAATTCCATCAAATTTGGTAAAATAGAACCTACAATTTCTAGTAAGTGCTTATGAATAAACCAAAAGAGCGATTGAAATCTTAAAGGAGCTACTGTAGATAGAGTACTTATCATAAGCCCTACCAATCATTGAATTTTAAGAAAATCTTTAATAGTCAATCCAAGTATGTTTTCCTGCCTTTTTCATTTTACGTCAATTACTCAAATTTCAGTGGAGGAAAACAGAAATTAACTTTCACAGACCAAAGTTCGTTTCGTCCTACAATAATGAGTACAATTAGTTTTAACAAAAAATTAATAGTAAACTCAGGATTGTGTGCAGACAGTATTGGGACATTATTCTGTCCCAAAAGGAATACACTGAAATTTGAAGAATTGACGTAAAACAAAAAGGGCGGGAAAACTCACTTGGATTTAGCCTTAAAACGTTTTAAACACGTTTTTTGCAATCTATAAAACGTTTTTAAAAAAAACACAAAAACACGTTTTAATCATATTGTTGTTTTAAAAAACGTTTTTTCCAACCCTGGTAAGTACTAGCTCATCGTAATATTATTATTATTATGTTACACATAAAATGCTAATATTTTTCCTAGTTGGCGTCGCAATTCTGCTAAGAATCTCGAAGGCCCCGGTTCTTTGAAAGCATCCTAAGACACATTAACTATTTTTATCAAATAGGTTGGCAACACTGACATCTGGGGAGATTGGGGACGGAAACACCAACCCTTTTTAGTGTGTCATATAATGTATATGCCAAGTTCAGTGTTGATACGTCAAATGATATGGAACCAAATTTGAAAAAAGTGGATAATTTTATGTGGTTGGCAACACTGACAACTGCGTCGAAAGTCAAGACGATTGCAGAGACTCTGAGCTAGTCTAGCCAAGACTTTTTAACGACACTTCAACCATCTCTAAATATGTTATAATTCATGAGATTTTTCTTTTATACACGGACAGATGGACTGAGCGAAATTATAAGGTCATTTTTTATTAGCTTCGCTCTCAAGGGGCATAAAAAATGAAAAATAGAATGGAAATTGATCAATTGTATCTGTATCTACAGAGGCTTGATGTACAGAAAAAATCGGAAGTTGACTCCATTTCAACTTTGGACATAGAATGGAAATATTGAAAGCTTATCAGGAATCTGTGTAGCTTACTTCGCAAGGCCTTGTCTTCGGAACAGTTTCATTTTTAATATGGTTATCTGATAAAATTTATGGTTGTTATATCCTTATTTGTGTTTCATAGATCTGTGGAAAGTGAAAAACTTTCTTTGATAAGTTGTGCTCAGGAAATGATAAGCAGAGAAACAGAATTGATATGTTCACAAGTGATTGGATTTGTACTTTTGAACTTTGTTTCCAGCTTCTTTCTATTTTCTCTCTTTATTGTCTCAGTTTTGTTAAAGCCGCGTCTATCGTCTTATTTTCTATGACGATTTTCTTTTCTTTGTGTAATCTTATCAAGTCTTATAATAAGAAACACAGGATAACAAGTTATTAAAATTAAACTTCAAATGTACTTTAAATATTTAATTACAAATGTCTTACACTTTTACACAAACATTTACACATTAACGTTTACACACAGTTGTAGGTAGACACTGACAAAGTTTGAACAAACAGTTACACTATGGCTTATAGGCTGTCTATATTTCTAAGAGTTCCTTTTCTCTTTTCTTTATTTCAAGTTAAAAAGGGGAGTAAAAGCGAGTTTACTTTTTCATTAATATATTTTTTTGGGTTATATCTTTCCTGTCATTTTACCCTCTTACTGTCTTCTGATCATGTCTTGATCCTAAAACATATATATATACAATTATTTACATTCAATTAAATTTACAAACACACAAGTATACATATAAATAAACTAGCATATGTATACTAGTTACATTGACTCAGTTTTATCAACTACTTATTTATTATTATTGTAAGTTTTGTTAGTCAAGCTCCGACCAATCACTTGTAATTACTTTAATACATAGATATCGTCCTATTTTAAACAATTCTCTTTCCGTTTTGCTTCTATTTGATGGTTTGTACTGACCTCTACTTGGGATTGCTTCAGTATTGTTGAAGTAAGGCTTTCATGTAAAGAGTTTGTATCACTGATCATTAACCTTTAATAAATTTTAAATCTTCGCTCATTTATTATTATAATGAGGTATTTAAATTGGAGCTTGATATGTTTTCCTTATATTATATTTTATGTTGTTTATAATTTCTGGGTTAAGATTTTGTTTTGTTTTCTTAATTTATCTTCTTAGTTAAAAGATGATCCAGTCAGAACTGGAGTTCTGTTTTCCTAGTGTCCCATCTTCTCCTCTTTGTGGAAGAAGAATGTAACGGCCTTAAATTTCCGGTCAGTTTTGTTTCATTTGCGTCGATCTTCAAAGGAAAGATTTTTAATGTGTTGATCTCCAGATTGCAATTACTTTTTTGACCATCACTATTCCTTTTCAAGAAAAGGTGTTTAGTTTCGTTTCCTTTTTTGGTTGCTCTATTCTGGAGTAAGGTTTCTTTCTTCCCAAACTACTTCCTAGCATCCTTCGTTTATTATATATCATCTCATTGAATAACAGTGTTGTTTGCTGTCATTGGATGAGATGGAATGATTCATCGTAAGTATGTGGTAGAATCTTCCCACCAGAATGAAGTCTTACTCTTTGATGTTTATTAAATTGTAATAAACTTGTTTAATATTTTAATTTTTGCATATTTGAACATTTGTTAACTTGACCTTTCTGTTTATGAATGTAAATGTAAATGTGAGAATTGGGGTCTTTCTTGTCTGGTGTTATGACCTGCCAGTCTTGTTTGTTTTGGACTACATAGTTTTTTGTCACCAATGAGCAGAGGGGCGGGATCCTCTCTACAGAATGAACTTGAAGACGTTTCTTTATGGACAGGCAACTGAGCTCCAAAAATAATAAATTATGAAGTTTTATTAAATATATTCATTATCATGTCAACTCAGTTGTCTGGAAGTTAAAATAATGATGTATGTTTGTAAAAACATATAAAGTCGTCTTCATCCGTACCAGATTAGCAAGTAATTTTAAAAGAAAAAAATTGATACACGTTTCGTTTCTTCTTGCATGCTGTTTCGATGGGTGAATTTTGAGAAGACATCTGGAGATTTTCTGAAAAATTAAATTCTCGAAGTTTGGACATTTGAGAAACTAAATTTTAATCATATTTACTTTCGGTTGTTAAACTCTTGTACTGTTACGATATGTGTAATTATTTTGCTTTAATTATGGTAGTACAAAGTGTAATTTACGCGATGCAAGGCTAAACTGGTTATGGCGGACATGGGTTGAGTTTTTACTCATTTACATTCTGCCATGTTGTCTTTAACGTTTGAATATACGTGCAAGCTATGTCGCGAACCGTTATTTTGCTTAGCGTCTACGTTAATGTACGTAAATTAGTTTAGTCTAAATTGTTTAGCGTTTCAGCATTTGTTTAATATCCATTAATGAGCCGTTTCGATTCATGATGCTGAAATTTCACAAAATAGACCTTGAACGTCAAGTGACAGTGTGGTAATCTTCTGGTAGACAGTTAGTTATTAGAATACGATGAATGTCACTGGCGGAAGCTACTGCTATAGGGTTTACTGTAGTATTCGTGTTCATTATTTGGTTTAAGTGCGCTTCGTGTTAATCTTGGAGTTTTATACTTTAATAGTTTCACGCTATGTCAACGTGTCATGTTGTTCATTTCAAATTTTACTTTTTACGTTTTTATGTGTGTTTGAGGATAAACTTCAGTTTATTGTCTCCAGTCTGATGACTGTTTATTGGAGGTTCACGCTACTCAAACTCTTTTCTGTGCTTCGGGGTGGGTTGTTCTCATGGTTGTCTCCTCTGCTGGGTTGGGGAATCTTTCTCCTCCCTCCCCCTTCCTTTTCCTTTAGCTTACGTTTTCTTTGAGCTATTTCGTCGATTGTCATGTTACAACGAGTCTTCGTGACATGGATATTTGGAATTCTAATAATCGCATGCTTAGCTTTTGGTTTCTCGAGTACTTAAAGTTTCTTTAGTATAATGCTTTTTGCTGTTACCAGTGTGGTACCGTGCGTCATTTTACTCGTCGAGTGTGCAGGCAGTGGGCGATGACCATGGCTGGTGAAACTGTGTTTTAGTTCTAGTGTTATCTTGGTTGACAAGGTTCACCTAGCCGGTTTTCAGTCCGTATGTCATTGTTTGATGGTTTCTTACGAGTTTTTTCCACTGACTTACTAATGTGAAGCTTCACATTTTCAGTTTTACCCTTCGTTAGGGAAAACCCCCTGTTTGTGAAGTATGGCGAGGCTTCACATGTAAGCGACCGGAATTGTATTTTTAATGTTTCTACAGTTCTCCGCTGTTTTGTTTCCGGCGCTCTTTGTTGACAGGGTGGAGTGTTTCTACAACACCGTTGTGACAATATTATCACACTGGTATAAAGTTTGAGTTTTTTAAACAACATTACGTTGGTCTACTGAACATTTGATATATCAGAGTTATGATAAATATTATAAGTGAAGTACAGAAATCAACATTGCAAAATGTCAATAGTAAACGAGGTGAAAAGATGAAAACTAAAACGGGTATCAATATCAATCATGGTATAATATTCACATTTTGCAAACCTGGGTTTTGTGTTTCACTTATCTATATTCTCTATACCAGATTGGTAACAATGACAATCCGATGACATCACATTTTCATTTATAATATGTACCCTATTGCTACAAATCAACTCCGAAATACTAAATTTTACATTCATACATCCTTACTGATTTATCTCGAAATATTTTATTTTCCTTTGCAAAAAAAATTGATATTGAGCTCCAAATTTGAATGCCTGAAACTCAAAAATGAAGCGAAATTCGACAAATGATAAAGAAGAAAATTTGGTTTTGATGTCAGTAATTCAACTGCCAAGTTTGGCTGTTGAATTCTGCTTCTGTATTAGAAATTACAACAAAATTCAACTTTTGATTTTTTTAATATGCTTAAATTTCTCAGTTATTTCTCCAGATGAGTAACTAATTCCTGCGTGTGTTGTATAGCTTTATGATTTCTTTCAAACGAGTCTGAAACTTACTGATTTAGGGGCGAGTTTCTTGATAGTGTCTATTGTCAGTTCTAGGTTCTACCGCTCCAAACACCAGCCTTTTTAGTTTAGTATGAGTGTTTCCGTAACCTCTATTGATTCAATTTTTATTAAGGTCCTAAGCAAACTGCTCAGATTTTAAGGACCAGACCTACAGTTTTTGGTAAAGTAGTCTCTAAACCACTCCTTTCAATGTCCCGGGAGAAGTTCAACTAGTGACCGCACGCACAGAAAGCGAGCGCACTAACTCTGTAACCTGTATGTGTGTTGCTTCAATAGCCTATACATAATACAACTTATATAATTAACATGTACATAAACATTATATTCTATTAAATTTAACTTAATTAAAAGTGCTCTATGTAAACTTGAAAGGAAGGCGCAATCTGATTAAGGTAAATGCAAAGCAAAAATTTCCAACAAAAGATGGCAGCACTATCTCCCTATATGTCTAATGCATTTTTCTCGTTGCACAAAATTTCAATGCTGCTCCTATAAATTATCCTATAAATTAAGCTCCTATACTGTTGAAATCGCTTCATTATTGTTATGGATATCTAAGCCTATAACAATGAAGCTCTTTCAGTAATGAACAAGAAAGAAAATTAAAAGATCAGCAGGGATATAACTCTTGAATTTGTTATGGACTTTCTTCCCTGAAAATCTGAACTCTCTAGGCTTGAATTTGTAGGAGCAGCATCGAAATTTCGTGCAACGAGAAAAATACATTAGACATATACGGAGATAGTGGTGCCATCTTTTGTTGGATATCTTTGCTTTACGTTAGCCTTATGGCGTCTCTTCAGTCATAAATATTCCATCTAAAATGTTGAAGCAGAAACATAGTTGAAAATTATTTAATGAGGATTTGAGATTTAATTCTAAGTAGACAATCTTCAACTCTTACAAATTTTTCCATTCTAAAGTAAATAGCAACTATCCGTTCATAGAGTTTGGCCTAAGTTATAATTTACATTAGATACATAACCATGTGATCGGTGTATTCTATAGCTATAGCCATTCATGATTGATAATAGTTTCCCTTCTGGGTTTCCGACAACTCGAGAAAACTATTCATTTCAAGGTTGATGCAGTACCTCCAAGATACAACATCAAAATGACAAACAATTACTAAAAATGTTAATTTGATGTCATCAACCTAGATAAAATTCCTATATAATATTAATCTTCAAACGCAATTTCTCTTGTTTCCTCAGGGCCCGAATATGAATATGACCTCCCTAATTTCCGATGAGTTCATGTCACTACCTCACCAAGAACAAATTTAACGGAGGGCTGCAGCACCGGAGCGCATGTGAGATCAAAAAATAAAGTAACATCTACTATGAATAGAAGTTAGCAGTATTGTATCGCTAATATGCCTATTCCGTACTTCTATGTCACATGTACTACCGTATAAAAAGCATTCGCTTGTTCTAAAGTTCCTACGTTCCACTTTCCTATTCCAAGGTATTTCTTAATTCTGTTCTTGGAGACCCTTGAAGTAGTTCTGGGCCGGAGATCCGGTTGTGGGATTACTCTTTTCTCTAGGAGGAGAACCCATAGAATTAGTTTACTGTTTCTCCACATGTTTTAGCCGTGTAGAGTTGTCATATCTACGATCTGTCAGATATATTCTCTAGAACATTTTACTCTAGGACAACCAATAGAATTAGTTTACAGTTTCTCCATATGGTTTAGCCGTGTAGAGTTGTCAGATCTATTCTCTAGAATATTTTACTCTAGGAGAACCCATAGAATTAGTTTACTGTTTCTCCACATGGTTTAGTCGTGTAGAGTTGTCAGATCTACGACGTGCCAGATCTATTCTCTAGAATATTTTACTCTAGAAGAACCCATGGAATTAGTTTACTGTTTCTCCACATGGTTTAGCCGTGTAGAGTTATCAGATCTACGACGTCGCAGTAAAGGCAGTAAACCGATGTTATTCATTCATCTTCAGCCTCAGGCTGGTAATGTTGACGCTGCTTCCTTACACCGTGATATTTTTATTAGGGGTTATCTTCCCCTAGCCTTTGAAGATCTCTCAACTAACTGCAAGGCAGCAGTACTGGTTTTAGTCCATCCGGAATATTTCCGACACCCACCATATTTGGTCGACATTCTTCTATCTACCACCTGGCGAGGCATCTGGTGGGAAGCAAGTAACAGCAACCCTGTTTTAACAGCTTCTTTGGCGAAAACAACTAAAACATTTGTCAAAGAAATTCCGGCACTGATATTTAGTAATCCGGTATTGTTCCAAAGGATGGGAAATCTTCTCCCAGTGCCTTTTAGACTTTGGACGGTGAGGGTCTATCTTATTGTCTCATTCTGTGTAATGAACCATAAGTGAATGTATCTTTTTAGGCCCGGCGACATCTCGTAAGATACCTGAGAAAATTAGCAAAGTCGTGATTTTCAGTTAATTTAACTGCCATCAAGAGAATACCAACCTGGTTCACAGATCTTGCTCCTCCCTTTTATGTCTTAGCGTACAACTGTCCATAGTACGCTACCAAAATTTTGTTGCTACCTCTCAAGGTGAATATGAAAGGAGGCAATTATTTTATGATATTGTTAGATCAATAGTATATACAAATATATACTTCTTTCCATTATCAAAAAAATTCAGTATCTACTAAGTTCACTGGAAGTTCAAGCGTGTAATGTGTTCTCGAATTTTGCTACCATAGAAGTTAATTACGTAGGTGTTTTGAAATTTGATGTAAAATAGCTATGAAAATAAGCGGATAGCAGCACCATCATATCACTCAAGTAAGGAGAATGAAAAAAAACTATGGTAAACTTGATATTTGTATGGGCCAGTCTAATAACTTAGGACTTTGGCCCGTCACGATTCGGCTCTTTACAACTAGTTAAAATCCACGCCCATGTCCCAGCCGGGACTCGAACCCAAAACCTTCGAGCCGTTGGCCTACAGCCCCAGACAGCAGGGCCACCCCGCCTGCAAGGAGAATGCAAGTGAACTCACAGTTTTTTGAAATAATAAACAGTACCGTAATTTCCTTGTTAGCAATGGAGTTATCTCTGTTACTTCATTAAGTCATTTTAACACAACATTTTAAAGTCAGGTAGACAACGTAAGTACAAACAAATAGGAAGGGCATCTCAACAGCAAATTATGTTCTTTTTACATCTCTAGATACACGCTGTTGAGTCAAAGAAAACGTCACAGATCACAGCAAGAATAATATAGATAATTCTGTGGCCAAGAACAATTTCAAAAAACACATCAATTCATATGTCTACAATGTCCGATGTTCATAAATTCTTTATTAAACACAAGCCATTTTGAAATGTCCAGCTCTTTTTAATACAGAAAAGTGTCAAACTGTAGCATATTGTAGTGACTGTAGTTATCGAATTAGTAGACATATTGAGTTCGATATTAATCGATATATAGTCTATTGTAACAATCACTTGTAAGTACTTATTTAGTAGTTGACTTCAATATGGGAGCAGGCGAATAAAGAATGTAAGTAAATTGAATTGCATGCCTTAGTAATTTGTACCACATAAAAACTAAATAATAGTATACAACAACATGTATACGACATGACATGGTGCAGTAGAAAGAACTGTAGTCGAACTGAAGCAGTGGTAGTGCTAAAATCAAATACAGTTAGAACATACGAGGAAAAGCAAGGTCGTGAATACGTGTATATATGCAAATTACTGTTCGTTAAAGGCAATGCAGAAAGGCCAACACGGAGACCTACAAATTACCACAACCATTAGCGATGAGGAGAAATGTGAGTGAGAACTGGCGAAGGTTTAGACAGAATTACGGGATATATGAAAGGGCTGCTGGCATAAATCTAAAATCGAAAGACATTTGGGTAACAGTATTATTAAATTTATTAGGCGAAGAGGCCGTGGAATTCTTCAATACGTTTGAGTTGAATGAAGAGCAGAAACGTGACTATGATGAAGTCGTCAAGACCTTCGAAGATTATGCGAAGTCCAAGAAAAATGTTATCATCGAGATGTTCAGATTCTACAGACGGAAAGAACAAGAGGGTGAATCATTCGACAGTTTTCAACGGACTTAAAGAAACTGAGTGCATCCTGGGAGTTTGCTGAACGAGACAGTATGTAGCGTAATAGCATCGTAATGGAAGTGCAAGATTTGAATTTCCAAGAACGTCTATTTAGCCTACATGATCTCACTCTACAAAAAGCAGTTGAAATGTGTCGTGCAGAGGAGCTAGAAAAATTCCACGCTGAGACCTTGCAGGATCCAACCGCCACGAAGGTGAATGCACTAACCGGAAGTCGAGCCAAAATAGTCAATTTCAGAAAAAGCAGTGCAGCACAAGGGAGCATGTGGTTCCGAAGTCTACAGGTAATGGGGACAGTGATCATACTACGTGTAAGAACTGTAACAGAAGCCATGCAAGAGGAAAGTGTCTTGCATATGGAAAAAAAGTGCAAGGCATGTGATAAGCAAAATCATTTTGCAGAAGTGTACAGCAATAAAAATAATGATGCTAGTGAAAATAAAAATGAAGTGCATCAAGTGGCTGAAAGTGATATGTTCAACGTAGCATCCATGCAAGTCAAAAATACAAAACGTGCAAGGGCCATCACGTGTAAATAAAAAGTCCCAGGTGCCTCCACCAAAAGGTCCAAGAAAGGAAGATACCAGGAACGGGTTGCCGCCCAGAACATCCCAAGTGTCCAACGTAGTAACTGCAAAGAATGAAAGTGCAGGAGAATTGAAGATACAAGAAGCAATGCACCCAGGACATCCCAAGGAAGTGCAATGGAGTGCAAAGTGCCAAAAAGAGGAAGTGTACAGGAAAAGTTATTACGTGTGGTTAGTGTTGCCAGTGATAGTAAAAATCAAGTGCCAAGAAGAAATCTGAAAATAAAAATAGAAGTAATCGCAAAGAGTGGCTGCAAAAAATCGTAGTGGGTGACATAGGTATAAACCTCAAGCTTGACACAGGAGCATCCAGCAACATTTTACCATATCGTATTTGATAGCTTGTCAAACAACCGCACAGGTTAAAAGCGTCCAAATTGTGCTTGAGGCATATGATGGGTCACAAATAAATGTAATAGGTACAACTTACTTAATATGTCAAGTAGGGAGCAAAGATGTGACCTTGGAGTTTGTAGTCGTAAATGGCAGAAACAAAAATCTAGTGCCAATACTAGGCCTAGATGCGTGTGTGAAACTAAACTTGGTAACTCGCCAAAACGTACGTGCTAGTATTGTAAGTTCTGTACAAGGTACTAACAGGGAAAACTTCATTAAAGCTAATAAAGATTTATTTGCAGGGTTAGGTACCTTGAAAAGAAAGTGTTCAAGTAGCTTGAAAGAGGATGCTGTGCCAGTAGCTATGCCACCCCGCAGAGTAACGGTAACTGGGAGAAAAGTTACAAGATAAACTACATAGGTTAGAGAATTTGAATATTATTGTCAAAGTTGATATTCCTTCAGAATGGGTGAGTAATCTAGTACTTCTAAAAAAACGATCATTCGCTACGATTATGTATTGATCCGCAAGATCTCAACAAGGGCATAAAATGAGAATATTGTTTCATTCCTACGCTAGAGGAAATGACAGTTAACTTGAGCAACAAGTCAATGTTCACTGTTTTTGATTGTAAAGATGGCTTTCATCTAGTAGAACTTGATGAGAAGTCCAGTAAATTTTGTACATTCTCAACAATATATGATGTATACAGATTTACCAGGTTGTCATTTGGGGCAAGTTGTGCTCCAGAAATATTCCAAAAAATAAATAACGAAGTGTTTGGTTCAATAAATGGAGTTATTGTGTATTTTGACGATATTTTAACTGCCGCTGAAAGTGAGAAACAGCATGACGAAATACTTATAAAGGTTGTAGATCAGGCTAGGAAAGTTGGTGTAAAATCAAC
Organism: Lepisma saccharinum; assembly: GCA_022664845.1. NCBI lineage: Eukaryota > Metazoa > Arthropoda > Insecta > Zygentoma > Lepismatidae > Lepisma > Lepisma saccharinum. Next base: position 116,172 of record JAGDQP010000214.1, read on the forward strand.
GAAAAGAAATTACAGTAGAAACAAAACGAAGTAAAATTCATGTGTCATATCATTTAAGAAAAAGGTATTGGTTCTAATCCCAAATTTGTAGAAGTTATTCTTAAATTAGAAAGTTCTAAGAGTAAGCTACAGTTACAGAGAGTATTATTTATGATCGGGTACATAAGAAAGTTCATTTTACACTTGTCAACAATTTCAGCGCTGCTCAGAGCGTTACTAAAAAAATGTAGAATTTAATGTGGTTGCCAGTGCACGAAAAACACTAAATGGCATAAAACAGCTGGTAAGTTCACCACCAACATTGTCAATGTACGATCCTAACAAACCAGTAGAAATACAATGTGATAGCTCGAAAAATGGTTTAGGTTGTTGTTTACTGCAGGATAGAAATCCATTAGCATTTGCATCCAAAGCCTTAAGAAAAACAGAAAAAGGTTACAGTCAAATTGAAAAAGAATGTTTAGCAATTCTGTAAGCCGCGAACAGATTTCACGATTTGTGTATGGTAAAACAGTTGTAGTACATACTGATCATAAGGTATTAGTGTCAATTATCAGCAAAACTGTGTCAAATGTTATGTCTAGTAGGTTGTAAAGAATAAGACTTAAACTTCTCAAATATTACGTTATTGTCCAATGTTTGCCAGGAAATTTCATGTACATAGCTGATTTGTTATCTAGATCGTATTTACATAATACAACTGAAACAGATGAGTCTCTTTCTGAAATTATCCACAGTCTAGAAAAATATATGCAAATGTCCGAAAAAAGAACTCAGTACAAGGAAACCTTGTCAAAAGACACAAATTTAACTAATACTCGTATAATAAAATACATAGCTGAAGGGTGGCAAACGGAGAAAAATAAAGGTTCGCCTTTTCTACACATAACCTATCCCATGAGAGATAGATTATGTGTAAAAAATGGGTTGATATTTTTAGACGAAAAAGTTCTTGTTCCTTCTGCGCTCAGACAGGAATTGTCAAAATTGTTACATGAATAACATCTTTGTATTCAGAAAACAAAAGCAAATGTATTGGTATTGTATCACCAAAGATATAGAAAAAACGATTACAAATTGTTCCATTTATGAAAAATATCAAAATCAAAAGTGCAGAGTCATATGTATTGCAAGATGTACACAAAAAAAAAATTTCAAAAAATAACAGGTGACATTATGGATTTTTAAAGTCAAACATACTTGGTAGCCATTGATTATTTTGCTAAATTGTTAGAACGATTGCCATTAAAACGTAAAGATTTGAGTGAAATAATTAATCAGTTTAGTCATATATTCACCACGCATGGTGTTCCTCAAATCATAGTAGCAGATAACATGCCATTTGGGCTATTTTAATCTAAATAAATAGCTAAAGAGTGGAACATTCAAATAATTGCAAGTAGTCCTCGCTATCCAAAGTCAAATGGACAAGCAGAAAGAGATGTTGGTATCAGTAAAAATTAATTTAAAAAAGTGCTGAAACTCCTACTACAATAGATTCTGTTTTGTTAGAATACATAAATTCTCCAATCATCGGGTTAGACAAATCTCTAGGTCGTAGATTAAGATAAAAAATGCCTGTTAGTAATAGTTTCCTAAAACCGGAAATTGTAACGGAAGGGAGTAGAGAAAAGTTACGTACAATGAATGAACAGAAAAATCCACATTATGACAAATGTGCATATGACAAAAAAAAAAACATTTGTTCCCAATCAAAATGTAAGGTACAGAGACGAAAAAATTGGTACTTGGAAATTAGATAAAATTATAAAACAACATGATACTTCTAGATCCTATTGGCTCCAAAATGAGAAGAACAAACTATTAGACGAATTTCAGTTCTTTCAAGACCATCCAATTGTACACCTATGTTTAGAACGTCAAATGAACCTGTTGAAAATCAAGCTAAAGAAATGGAAATAGAAAATGTAATTGATGACTATTTTGAACCATCAGGTAGTATTCCAAATCAAGAAGCATATAATGGAAGATCTTGTGGTAGTGTAAAGCCCAGAGATAAACGGTAATCGCTACAAAACGTGGCAGAATTGTAAAAGTTTAGATTGTACATAGATTTATGTGTGTTGTAATACATTATTCTAAGTAAAAAAGTTTGTAATTCAAGCTATAATTTTAAGTAGTACAAATGTTATATTCTTTTAAAAACGAAAGGAAGGTGTAGGTAGCATATTGTAGTGACTGTAGTTATCGAATTAGTCGATATATTCAGTTCGATAGTAATCGATATATAGTCGATCACTTGTATGTAGTTATGTAGTAGTTGACTTTAAAATGGAAGCATTTCCAATAAGTAAATAAAGTAAATTGAAGTGCATGTCTTATAATTTGTACCACATAAAAACTAAATAATAGCTTACAACATGTATACGACACGACAAAAACAAAGCGGGATTTTGTTAAGCATCTCATTCTAAACTTGTTATAGATATTCATTTTGTAATGGAATGTAAATAAGGAATTGCAAACACTATCACCGGAAACTTACACTGTTTCATGATGATACCTACGAAAGAACCAAACAGCAATTTAGCCTTGTTATAAGAGACCAATCTGTACACTAAGCACCAGTGCAGATAAAATATAAGTGAATGCAGGAAACATATTATGGGTTGAAAACAATAGTTCTCATCAATGTTATTAGCAATGGTAAACATGAGATATTCCATCGAATAGTAGATTTGAGAAGTATATAGCTAAATTGATGTTCCCAGTCAAATTTTATTTGCAATACATTTTATTAATTCTACGTTTGAAGAAGATCAAAGGTGAGGTTCCACAACGAGGACTCAATGTGTTCCTTTTGAAGAAAACTACGGTAAAATAAAATATACCATACCACAATGTCAATAATTCCTTTTGTACTGCCATGCAGAACTGGAAACATGACCACTCATAATTTACACTTTAGTTGGTGGAAAATTCTAAATGGCATACAATGCTAATTAGCAGACACTGAGTGATTCAAATCCTCATCAGTATTTACCTTACTGGGGGAAGAGTTGTTCTCTGAAATTTACACCAAGGAAGCTATGAATTGTTCAGGAGACATAATTAAAATATATCATTGTATAAAGCAATACACAAATATATAGAAGTGCAAAGCAGCAAATTAAGTCAAGTTTCGTCCAGATAGCAGACAACCTTAACAGCCAAATTCAGAAGTTTAGGGAGATAGGTGTGGTACATTCTAAGGTCAACACAGAGGAAGAAATTGCGGGGATAGTAATTTCCACAGAATACAAGAAGAGACGAACTTGTGAGACTCATTGTAAAACTCGCAAAGAAACAGAAATGCAAAACATTCCAAGTGCTTAACGTTTTAGGGAAGCAGTAGAAAACTGAATAAATCTGCTTCCCACATGAGACACTGGCGCTTCCTGGTAGTGATTGTTTTCAGCTCTTCCTAATTGAATTGGCACTTGTAACAAGGATGGAGTCATGCAGGTTGATATGGTCCTTATATAATTGAAAAGGATATTAATTAGTTTGTATTGAAAGAGAATATTAAATTGAAGTATGGTTTTATATTTTATTTAATGTATTTAAGTATGTTTTAATGTTCATTTATCGAATTAGAATTTTTGAACACGAATATTGTATTAAGGGGTTATTGAAGTTAGCAGAGTTGCTCAACAGATGTCGCTACTATTTTCTATGTAAAAATCGAAGGGACTAACTTTTTTGTAATGTGTTAATTTTTTTGTGGATTATCGGCACACGATCTTAATTTGTTGAAAAGTAATTTAGAAAGCAAGTTAAAAAGATGATGAAAGCGTAATCAAAGATTAGAATGTTGTATGTACACCAAATAGATAATCATCACAGGCATGTAATTAGTCACTGGTGGGAAACTCATGTACCTTCTGTTTGTCGCCGATTTCCCCCTACTTCCTTCAAATATTCAATTATTTCAATACGCAGATGATACGGCCTTTCCCGCCCGTGCTAAGACCATCGAACAAATCAATATTTGTATGAACGAAGCTATACAACGTTTCACAGACTGGTGTGATAAATGGCGACTCTAAATAAACCCAAGCAAAACACAGTCCATCGTTTTCATCCCACCAAAACGACGTACTCGCATTCAGCGAAGCCAAAATCATCTTTCAATTACCATCCATAGTACACTCATAAAAGCAACAAAAACAGTTACTTACATCGGAATTACATTTGATCATCATATCACTTGACGTCCACATCTCAGCAGTATCACATCCAAAGCTTACAACAGGTTAAACCTCCTGAAACGCTTAACATGTACCACATGGGGCTTACAACCAGAAACTGCTCTTAACACATACAAAGTATTCCTTCGACCTGTCCTCACCTATGACTTCACCGATTGTATCTCAGCAGCCTGGTTCTTTTATCACAAGCTATAAATACTGGAAATACATGCCCTGCGAACAGCACACAGAATCAGACTACCCAGCCCCACACCGAACTCTACGATAGCACACTATTCCTACATATACTCTATCATCTTGAACAGCTTCGCAACAAATTCATCCGAAGACGCCTCGAATTTCATCATCCTCTACTTCTCGATACTATGCATGCCATCACTACACCCGAACCTCAAACTACGTTACCAGCAACTTCACTTTCCCAACTCTTCTCCCTCTACCGCCATACCATACCACCAGATCACCCTGACCAAGATTTCGTCCGCTCTTTCCATAGTCCCGACACTCCTCCTTGCATCGTAGCTTCATATTATGCACAGTAATAATCACTTACTAACAGGGTCTATACTGTCCTCATCAGTTCAGAGTAACCCCTGAACAGAAGATAACCAGCATTCATCTCACTAACAAAATCGACGTGTTGTGACGTCAAAGCGCACCTCACTACCATCATCATATCCTTAAACCCACCAATAAGATGATTATAAGGCAAACTCATAATACCCAGATTAATTGAATAAAGAAAACAAAGAATGATGAAATATAATCCCTTTGACCTACATCCAATTCCAAAAATCCTTACTTTCCCCTACATCTCTTTCGCAATAGAGGGTGTACTCCTCTGCACGGGTTCTCGCTGCGGCTAGGAATTAAAAAAACTCATGTAGAGGGGAATTTGTACTTAAAGCCTCGGTTTAAATAAATCTTTTTTCTTGTCGCCTACGTTTATCTTTTGGGTAGTTACACATGGTGGAGAACTTGTCTATGGTCGCGGATAGGAAGCTGCAAAGCACTGAAGTGACTGGAGAAAGTTTTCTACTAATAGTTTAAAGTGTAGACCCTCTACTATGTAGATTTGGGGCACGCTAGGTTTGTTGGTTAGTAAGAGATAGTTTCAGATTCCTATGGAAAGAACCCAACTCGACCGTGAGAATCAGTTATTTTAGTTTAATTGATATCTGTAAAATTGGGATCGCACAGCGACTGCATCAGGGCAATACGGACAATTTGCTGATTATAATAGGAACAGAGAGAAGTCCCGTTACAAGGTGGCAACATCGAACATGCTTGGGGACAAAAGTGTTTCCTTTTCAGTGACACTTGGAACGTTTGGTATTTCCACTCTTCAACTACATAGCTTTAGGTTAATATTATAATCAAGCTCTAAGACAATTGAAGCACATGGAAAGTGTACTGCTGCGTCAACCCACACTTCATGAGACATATACATAATTTATTAAAGAGTATGAAGGTTTAGAGAACATGAAAGAAGTTAAAATATGAACATGAAAACCAAAACAAATTATACTACCTTCTACATTATACACTGTTTAAATACAAATATAGCTATGAAATTGCCAGTCAACTTTGATGCAAGTGAAACATCTAGGCCTATCCGCCCTTTTCCCGGTAATCGTTTTAAACAATCCACCGTATTCGTTTCTATATGTCCTGCAAATTTCAAGTCAATATCTCTAATCGTTAGCTTGGTAGAAAGAAATATGTAGAAAAGTTTCCACAACTGAACACTGTCGCGTGTTTTGCTTTCGGACCCTGCTGGCGGACAAAACCTCGACTCGACTATGATCAAGTTTTGTTCATGGTTCAGCAAATGTGTTTGATGTACGTCTTCACATATTTTCCGTCAGACGCCAATCATTTACACAGTGCGAGAGAAACTTTGTTCTAGTTAGATCACACATAAAAACAAGTGAATTAGAAATTAATACGTCACCGGGAAAAAATACGTTCTTTTTTATTGAAACGGAATGGGAGAAATTATTGCCATAGCTAGAACGGTGTGGAAAATATTTTTTGCGGCCATTTTGAATCTATGATGGCGACTTTTTCAAATTGTAGTAATATTTTTCTCAACTACTCTTGATAATACACCTTTATGCCAAATTTCGTATCACTTGTTGAAACGGTGTGGACAATGTTTTGGTGGTCATTTTGAATCCAAGATGGCGACGTTTTCAAAATATATTATTTTTCTCAACTACTTTTGATAATACACCTTTATGCCAAATTTCGTAACTCTAGCTGAAACGACGTCAAAAATTATTTTTTGGAGTCCGGCATTTTGGATCCAAGATGGCGTCTTTGGAGACATTTTGTAATATTTTCGTAACTTAATGGTAATAATGTACCGTCATACCAAATTTCGTTTCTCTATTTCCAGCTGTTTAGGCTGTGTATTTTATGAAAAATTTATTTGGCGGCCATTTTGGATCCAAGATGTTTCAACATTTCGTTTTTCTAGTTCCAGCTGTTTAGCCTGTGGCACAATGAAATCTTTGATTGCCAGAAAAAGGGCACATAACCCGCATATACAATTTTCACTATATTTTCACGCAAAATATGGTGAATTCTATGAGGTTAGTTAACAGTTTTCAAATCTGATTCTATGCGTTTTATACTGGTATCAACGACATAAATATTCTTTCACAAACTTCTTGGTAATATTCAACCTAAATCTTTATCAGTTGTTTACCAAAAATGCGTTTTTGCGCTTTGTGCCCTTCTTCCGGCAATGTCCTCAATTTTACTTTTGAACCAGTCACTCAAGCGTAATTGGTATCGTGCTATAAGATTCAGAATGTTTCCAATAGCGGCTTCTATGATGTCGAAAAACTTTAGTCAATTTTTGGTAGATGATGGAAATAGTAAATTTTAGAGAATTTTCTGAGGACACTTTAGCTCGAACGAAGATTCAGTTCTTATTTATGAGCTTCAGACAACACCAGTCTGTACCAGTACCAGTCTACATCACTTATAAATAAATACTTATCATAAGTTACTATTTCAGAAAATAGCAAGGGGACGAAGGAAATACTTTAGATTTGGGTTCATGGTATTTTTGCATTATATGAACTCACAAACCTTAACACAAATTAGTAAAGCAGATGCCTTGATTTCTTAGTCCTGGTAAGGCTACAAACTTCTCTGCACTGTATTCACTCAGTCGCTTTATTAGTTGTAATGTTTCCCTTTATTCACTCAGTCAGGATATCGCATCAGTGTCTAAGAAAAGTATTTGAAAAACTGATACCATATATTTGGGTTCAGATGCCATTATTTATTTTGCTGCTTTCAATATGGTGAGGCCACGATCTTTGCATATAGTATCAAACCCAAATCTGAGAGGGTCTTGAGAGAGTAAATATTTGACAGCGATCCAAATCAATTTTAGCTCAATGGCTCAAACATAGAACAGATGACGAAAATAAGTAATCACTATTTTATGTCAGCTGTCTTTCAGGGCAGTCAACAGATTACTTGAAAGGTAGATTTTATGTAATATTACGTTTAGTGTTGTGATATATCTTATTTATTGATAATATGATGGTAACTGATATAACACCAGACGCATCCCCAGTTGGCGGATAGGGGAATGCGAACCAGATATGGTGGGTACCGGAAATATTTCGGTGTTCCTGCCAGTATTGCTGCATTGCAGTTAGTAGAGGGATTTATAAAGACCAGGGGAAGATAACCCCCGAACAAAAATATTATGATGAAGGCAATATGATGAAGTTTCACCATCGCCACCCTGATGCTGAAGATGAACGACATCGGGAAGGCTCAAGGGATGAACAGAGCACAACATCTTGAATGTCCGACTTTACCGCGAGGTTGTAGAACCGCTAAATAATGTCAAAAAATGGTTACATATGGTTATGGATTCTCCTGTCTCCAAAACAGAGCAAGTTCTGGATAGTTCATCACGACAATGCACGTTCCCATTTATCACTCGTTATGCGGGAATTTTCGGCAACACACCAGACATCTATTGGCCCACAAATGACCTACTCGCCTGATTCTTCCTCTTCCCTAAGTTGAATCAACCCTCGAAGATTCTAAACCATAGAGGAGATTCAGGAGAAATCGCTACGAGACCTCCAGTCCATTCCAAAACTGGAGTTCCAACAATCAGTCAGAAGTGAAAGAAATGCTGAGAGCGATGTGTGCACAGGGGAGGGGAGTACATTGAAGTACATTTTTAATATTTTTATTCAACTGAACAAAGCGTATTTGCAAAGCGTTTTTCTTCGGCTTATTTATTTGAACGCGTACAGGTTTTCACGAGAAACGTCGTTTTATTGAATTTAGGTTTGTAGTGGTCTGTTCAAGCAAAAGTCACATAACTCTATATTATTTGACATTAACCAAAAATTAATTTTGGTGCCCACTAGATGGCAGTAAAACCGTTTTACTCTTCAAAGTGAAAGAATTTTTAATTATATCCACATCTCATCTTCCCAATACTTTTTGCAAGTCGTCGTTCCTGAACGCGAGATATATGAAGTTGACCGAAGATAATGCACAGCTTAACAGAAACATGTTAAATTTTACCAGAATATTTTTATGATTAACTTTTACATATTTGATCAACCATAGAAAAAGCACAAACTTACGAAAGGAGCTTGCTAAGAAATTAACGATTTTAAAATGGCGCAAGAGAAGTACGAATTCAAATAATTTCCGAGTGATAAGCTTTGTAAGGACTGAAACATTACGAATTTAACATAGGTTTGTCGAGTATTTTATGGACCTCAAATCTCGAGAACTATTTCAAATTCGGGGCTAAGACTTGACACATTTGGTTTTCTGTGATGCATTTTCATTTTGAGCTTGGTTTTATTCCCGAACTCAACTGTCACATACGGAAAGTTTCCTTGTCAGTTTAAAGAGTTTTAGGAGTTTGTTGATTGTAAAACGAAAAAAAAAATTGATTAAATATTCTCTCAAGCCAACGCGTTAAAATAAATGTTTAAATGGTCCTATTGATAGCAATGTTGTAGATAAAAACGAAAAATTCTAGCTTCCAACAATTTCCTACTAGATGTGCAACGAAACTGCTTTTCATTAATCAAAAATCCCCACAAATATTCAATCTTTTATTTTACGTTTTATTGTACATCTTTTAAAAATTTAATACATAAATTACACTTAAATACTTCCTAAAGAATAGAAAATACGCTATACGATCTCTGAATAATTTCTTCTAAAAAAATCGCTAAATGTTAATCACACTGATAACTCATCAAAAAAATGTGTCAAAAGTCACTGGACAGATATAACACATACAAGGAAAGACGGACACATACAGACAAGAGTGAACACAGATTAATTTGTGTCCTGAGTATTAGAGTTCTCAGCTTACTTTAGATTGATTTTTGATCCTGTTTCACCATTTTCTGACCTACAAATCAGCTCGTTGTCAGAAGTTGTCGCGTACTGCTTTTGCCAGCGTGAAACTCGTCGACGTTTCTTTCCATATTTCTTGGGTAAAACCACAGGCCCTCCAACATGAGTATTATCTGTAAAGAGCAAACAATTTAATTCTAACACTTACTTTATCAACTGAACTGTATACGTACAGGGTGTTTAGAAATTATGGTTATAGACTGCAAAGTAAATTCGTCACAACTAAAACAAGAAAAAAGAGTTCCCTTCAGCTATGTTCGAAATATGTACGTTTGGAGTTACAGGGTTCAAATGTGGCGAAGGATTGTCAAAAATGAAACAATCTCGCAACAAATAATGAGTTATGAAGTGCCAACGTAGCAAATCACAATCAAATTTTTACCAATAGTGCAATTGAGGAAAGATTTTACTGACAAAGGAGTTTACAGAGGATTTCTATGGTTATCTATTTAGCGTATGTTAATTTCTACACAATCAAATACTTATGCGGTACAACTTCAATCATTAGTATTAATTTCAATGAGTTCCGAATCTCGAAACTATCTGACATATTATTACCTATTCGTACTCTGCTTATGGGGTCGCTGAGACACATCCTCACTAGTTAAACAAGTTTTTTTAGGAATTCTAAATTACACCAGGATATTGTGTAGTTTTTTTCCCTTTTGATATAATCATATGCTTTCTTAAAACCAATGAATAACTGATGAACAGTCCCATTTGATTCACATTTCTTCTCTAACAAGGAACATTCACCAGGTGTCAGGGCTCGATTTTGATAAAAATTCGTATGTAGGTACAGTGCCTAGGTAAACCTTCACAGTCAATATTATAGGTGCTGTTGTCAACAAATAACGACAGGGGAACCTGAGAAAGATAGAACGTAGAGACCAAGTAATTTCAATGCAGTGTACGAAAACGGTTTTTCTTTTATAAACTGTTACATATATTGAAAGCAAATAGCTATTAATGGTTACTGGACAGGGCACAATACATGCTGGAGGGTATGGCGACAATGGTCTCCATCTTGAAAGCGGCTATCTTGACTATCCCTCACTATTTTGAAATGCTAAGTGGGTCACCTGTACTGGAATGTCCCAAATGTTGGAAAATATTGTCTTCAAGGCCACAAACAACATGAAGTGCACTATAAAGTTTTAAATGCAGTAACGGGAGATGAAGTACCAATTTCAAGAAGGCGCAATGCTAGATGATAGTGGCCTTCTCTAGGTTAATTTAACTTGTCATTTATTTTCGTGCAGGATTAGAGTTATGCCATAATTAACGTCATTCTTGGGTTTCTTGCAACATTCCAGCACAGATTGATATATCACATGCAATGCTCCTTTCTTACAATACAAAATTATGTCGTTGTCCTGGGTTGGACCTCCTATGTCGTCGCTCCTCGGCTCATATAATTTCTCTCACTCAGGGTATATCAGAGTTCTTTGGGCTCCTTCAAGGTGACGTGTCTTTCCAGCATCTGGCGAGAAGTTTGGATAGGTGCTCCAAATCTGGTCTCCAGTAGTGGCTACCGGAATTTAAGTAGAACTCGCTTCATAAGAGCTGTTGGGTTAGTATGCAACACTAGAGCGCTTTTCAGCTGGCACACACTATATTAACCTTATTAGTTTGCTTTTGGGCTGTTTGGTGAATCAAAAGTTTCTACTAACATTATGTTATTTTGACACATGACATAATTGGTACTAAGAGGCACATTGTCAGTTAATTGTGCATTTCCTAATTTATCGTTTCCACCTTTGTCTTGAACCAAACTTTCCATTTCGCTTTGACCTGTTAAGTCATCAAACGTCTCAGAATTTTTCTGGTAGAGCTTCTCTTTACTCGACGAGTACCTCTTCTATGAGAACGAGATAGTCTCATCTTTCCACATTCTACTTCTATTTTGTCCAAACCGATCTCTTTTTCACTAGTGATCGTAGTGATTTCAATCATTAAACACACTTCAAAATTATCGTAATTCTTATTTTGTGCTTCTAAATAATTTTCAGTACCTTTATCTTGTTTATATTCTCAGACTGACTACATTTTTTCGGTTTCTGGCCTTACAAATTGTCTTTTACATTCATTTATACGTTCTTCCATTTTATCAGTCATTCCAACTAGCCTTTTTATTCATGCCTGTACTTTGCTGCTGAAGTAATTTCTCAAAACTTGCAAACCTTTCCATGAGTTTGTCCATCATCTGTTCCATCATTCTCTGTGGTTTATCATCAACTAACCTTTCCATTTCTTCAGGCAACTGTTGAACATTTTCTTTTTGAGATTCATCCATTATTATCCTCTGATCCTGATGGTCTTGATCAAATTCTAAATATCTTTTTACATTTCTATTTTTACTTGTTAGCTCGCTTTCATTCTCAACAATCCATGCATCATCCTCCGATATAGATTTTTCAAAATCGCCCACCTTTTCTCCCAAGGCCCCACGCTTGGTCGTCATTTCTGTAATGCTCCTTTCTTACAACACAAATATGTCGCTGTGCTGGGTTAAACCTCCTATGTCGTCGCTGTTCAGCTCATAAAATTTCTCTTACTCAGGGTATATCAGAGTTCCTTGGGCTCCTTCAAGGTGACGTGTCTTTGCAACATCTAGCGAGAAGTTCGGATAGGTGCCCCAAATCTGGTCCCCAGTGGTGGCTACCGGAACTTAAGTAGAACTCGCTTCATAAGAACTGTTGGGTTATTATGCAACACTAGAGCGCTTTTCAGCTGGCACCGGTGCTGATAATAACATCTATCTCTAAACTTATACGCAAAATTAAAGATGTGCATCCAAAAGATAGGTATTTATTCATTATGAAAGTTCAGATACAAGATTCGATATAAATAGTTGTTCTGTTGTTCTTCTCTAGTTAATAACAAATAATCACTTACAAAAAACTTTCTTAACTTCTTTAAAGTTGGTGCTGATATTACATATATTAAAAAGAATCCACCATTCCATTTTATGACAAACTACATCTTAGAAATACAAAGAAGATGTGCTGCCATCTATTGACCTTTTTCCAAATTATCTCGAACTATATGAAAAATTAGCAGCAACCCGCAAAAAACATAAACATTACAGTTATACTGAAATAACTTTATTTTAATATTCTATAAACCGCTTTTAGCTTTAAATGTAAATATATTTAATAAATTAAATGTTTAACAATTAAATTCCATTTAAATTACACAATGGACACAAAGGGTCATATCACAAATGACCCACTTATTACTTAAAAATTTTGAAGCATAGTCAAGATGGCCGCTTTCAATATGGCGGCCATTGTCATCATATTCTCCAGCATCTATTGTCTTCTGTCCAGTATCCATTATTAGCCATTTGCTTTCAATATATGGAACAGTTTAAAAAAGAAAAGGCGTTTTCCGTACTCAGTAATGGATTTATTTGGTCTTTACGTTCCATCTTTCTCGGGTTCCCCTGTCGTTATTTGTTGACGGCAGCACCTATAATTTTGGCTGTGAAGTGTGAAGGTTTATACCTAGGTACCGTACTACATACGAATTTTCATTAAAATCGGGCTCTGACCCCTGGCGAGTGTTCCTTGTAAGATTTGTCTCAAGGCCAGAATCTGGTCAAATATGGATCTATTTCTTCTAAATCCACAATGGTGATCTCGAATTATTTCAACTTCGTATACGCTTAGGAGAATTAGCAGTACATTACTCAGTACTTTGTAACATATTGGGAGTAATGAGATTTCGCGGTAGACTAGAATACACTAGATAGAAAATTTTATCTAAATTTGAATTGAATGATGACACATGTATGCAAATTGCCAGTTACTAAAAGTAGTTCTCAGTTTAACGGGTGTTTCAGGTATGCTGTGCAATCCTTCAACTAAATTCAACTTTAAATAATTACAATTTTGGTTTACTACAGCGTAAATTGATGAATAATTCCTCTATGCACGTTAGGTAGAGTATTCACAATTGCTTCATATACAACTTGCCCAGTACATATAATAATAATATCTGTATGAGTTCAAAAGAGCACCGATAAGTTAATGACCATAGGATTGTGATGACAACGGATTAGAGAGGTTTGAGTTTATGTGATGAATTGCTTTTCTGTTTAATGGGTTAGTGAACCACGCTAATGTGGTGAAGTCAGTTATATGCCTCTAAACACAAGACCAAACGACCATGGTATTATGGCGCACTGTCATTTTGAAACCTATATTGTGCTACAGGTAGAAATCCTGGGTAAAGAGATGCGGATGAAAAGTTCGTAGCTCTAACTAACCCGATAATCTACGTGATCAAGCGGAAAACGCAAATCGTTGGACACGTTCTTCTTTACTTTAATTATCCAATTACTGTACTCCAGAGACTATAAAAGCCATAATTATTTAAGCTGTAAACATTGGAACTGTTTGAAGGACGGCTGCCATAGGTTAAGCGAGGTAAGCCGCGTGCGACACATGGTTAAGTTGTAAATGCGATCTGGTATTCTGTGTTGTAGTGGACCTACAAATAACTGTGGGTTACTGTTGCGTCTCACTCATATTTTTCACAGTTTTCCAAAATTATCCACTGTCCGGTACTTCCCTCCGACATCGCACCAGCTCTGTTACCTCCTACATTATATTATGCTGTGACCACTTCACACTTATATTTATAGACCCTGAAAACGATGGTATAGAATATTTGCAAGGACATCCGTAACTGAGATACTGATCTCAGCTCAGCGAACTTCCTGAAAATGGTCAGATTAATTTACATTTCAGATTGCAGACATAAACTAGCCTGTAGTCCTTCACAGGTTCATACGGCGGTGCAATGCTATGAAAGTACTGAGAAAGTATAGTTTGAGACAGAACGAAAACACTCTCGTAATGAGTTTCACCAACCTTCGACAAGAATTTAATGAATCATTAGTTAACGAAGATACTGTATTTTAAAGCGCTTAAAATTACTCAACTATTCGTTAAAGTCTACGCAAGGTTTCTGAAAGGAACCACAGGTGTTTTAAAAACAATGTCAATTAAGTGTACATGTCTCACCTGAGAAATGTTAATTCGCATTTGTGTAATGCCTGAATAATAATTACTTCAACCCACAATTAAAAACAACTAAAGAAACCTTAATATAGTATCGGGTTATCCCATAAGTAATGTCGTATTCGCGATGACCGCTGCAGTAATGTTATATGACGAGCGAATAGTGAAGTAGACTGCACATGCCATAGGTGAGTCACATAGGGTACTTGAATGTGCAGCACTGTGTAGAAGAAAAACGGTCTACTCCCCATTTTGGAAGTGTAGCTTGTGTTTGATCAAGCAGTGTCAGAGGACCACACACGGCATGTCATACTGTATGAATTTCACCAGGGACATCCAACCAGTGCAGCGGCACGAAACATCAATGTCTTATGTGGTCAGGGTTCTGTGAATATGCGAAAGTGCCAGAGGTTGTTTTAGACGTTTCTGTCTGGGGACACCAGCCTCACCGATAAGCCATGAGCAGGGAGACCAGAGGTCCTGGACAACGATGCCCTGCGAGCAGCGCTGGAGGCAAATCCAATGCAAACTATTGAAGAACTGGCCAGCGAACTCCATGTAACCCATTCGACCGTTCATCGTAATCTGTAGGACCTTGAGTACGTGCCGAAACTCGGAAAACCGGCACCCCATGCGTTAACATCTCAACAGAACAAGAAGAAGTGAGTTGGCATCTGCAGTTCCCTGCTCATCCGTCACAGACTTGAGCCATTCCTGGACAGAGTAGTGATAGGGAATGAAACGTGGGTCCTCTACCATAACATTACATGCAAACGCCAGAAAGTACTTAAAGGGGGGAAGCAGGAACTGTGCCAAAACAGGATCTTTACCCCTGCAAACTGATGTTGAGTGTTTGGTGGGATATCCATGGGATAATCAATTTTGAGCTTATGTCACGAAATCAGACCATCAATGCAGATGTTTAATGTCAGCAGCTTGAACGCCTACATTATTGGAGAAACACCCTGCTCTGGTTAATCGCTAGTGTGTGCTCATTCACGGTGATAACGCGCGCCCACACACGGCAAGAAGGAGCTGTGCTGAGATCGACGAATATCGCTGGGAGAAACTCCCCCACCCGGCGTTTTCACCAGATTTTGCACCAACAGACTGCTGTCTTTTTCGCAGCTTGCAAAACCACCTTTCTGAGAAAACACAGCAAAATGATGGCGTTCGACGAACAGTAACCCAGTTCTTTGCCTCCAAAACCAGTGACTTCTTTCCGCGGGGGATTCAACAACTGGTTGACAGGTGACAGAGTGTTGTGGAGTTCAATGGAGATTACTTTCCAGACTAACTGTAGTGTTCTAGGTAAGTTATCGTTATTTTCCTCACGGTGCAAAAATACAATATTACTTATGGGATAAGCTGCTATTTTTGATCTAAAAATACCACTGAAGAATATATTTAAGAAAAGATATGAATTAGGGAGAGTGGGGGAATTGCGCCCACCTAAGGAAAATTGTCAATATCTCAAATACTATACACAATAGAAATTAAATGAAAAGTGTATTAGAAATAGCAATGTTTCTAGCATAATTATGGGTATTATTTAATTCCCTGCTCTTTTTAGCTAATCCTACATACTTCATAATGCAAAGAGATACACTTGAGCGGGATTGCACTACTGGTAGGGTAATTACGCTCAGCAATCTCGATGACGCTTAATAAGTAACATTTTTTGTCTCTATATATCTCTATTCACCCCACTGTTTTCTATTTATCCCATTCCACGGTATTGTCATTGATTGAATTGTAATTAACGTCCTAAACGAGCTTGTAAGCTACTAAGGACGGAACCTGCAGTTTAACGTGGGCTCCGAACCACTTGTATCCCCACCGGGAATTGAACCCAGGATCCTTTGATTACAAGGTAGCGAGCGTTACTACTCACCCACCGGGGACACGATGTCGACATGTTTACCCACAGAAAATCATAGCGGCCGTGGGTCAGTGGTAGAATGTTAGCTTAGGATTCTAGAGGATGCGGAAATGTGTCGATCAGGGTCTAAAGGCCACTTTAGACGATATAATTTCTCGTACGATCCTGCGTATGCAATCTGATCGGTTACATTCTTTGATCGTGTAAAGCGGGAATCGTACGATTTTTCATGGCATCTCCGATGTGTTCTCTAAATAGAAACGGTTCTATTTTTCAGCGGATTTTCCGTACAATCTATGGCAGCGCCCCTACTGGCAATATAGCGTACTTTCCTACTCGGCTGTTTTGTTATGAATTACGAGACAAAAAGAACATATTCATGTTATTTCTTGATGCAGAAATTAACATACATAATGGAATAACAAACTATTACAAGTATAAAGATATAAAACAAAGTTTTTGAGGGAAGTGTAAAAAGGTTAGTAATGCAGTCTAGTTACTTCCGCCATGCGTAAAAGTATTTTTTAAAAAAAATATGTACTGCGAAAGTTCTGATAGCCTATGATTTAATAGCTATTGTTTAGTGTACAATGTACAGGTAGTTCAAACAACGTGATTTTCATTGTTTTTTCTGGTGCGTAGAGTACCGAATCTACTGCAGGCATGAAGTACGTGAAAGGACACAATGTAGATGGTACTATAATTATGCATCCTTGCACTCATATCCTCCTCCCCATGGTTTTGAATAAGATGTACACTATGTGCATCCGAATTTATATTGAACACTATATTACAGAAGTAGACCTAATGTAGATGGAGTGACTACGACAAGCCAAAGCTGGCCGTGCAAGTCAATGCTTGAGTTAAAATTAATCGTACGAACTTATTTTTATTCAAGGGTTAAGACATCTCACCCTCCTTACGCACCTTTTCGGCGCACAGGAAGCACACAAAAGCTACATTACCGTTCTTATTTTTGTATTTTACTACCTTTCATGACTATAGGAACGTAAAACGTAGAATTCTGAGGCGTTTTCAATGCTCTATGATGGGAGTAGTTAAGCTGCAGTATATCCAACTGGTCTTCATATCTATCAAGCGAAGTCAATATATCGCGATTTGAATACTTTTGGCGTGACGTATCTTATTAACTCAGGAATATAGTAAAAGCAACACATATGACGAAGAACTTATCAGCGAAGCCTGGGCAAATTCTTTAACATTCTTTATGTGTCCGCATTGAAAATTATGAAATTGTCTTAGTCATGTCTATAGTGAAGTACAGAAGTAAAGCTACGACATTTTTATTACCACTGAAACCTTGCAGAAATTAGACTCTTGATAGAACGTGGTATTGAGACAAACAAAATTACTGTTGCCTCAAGATTCATTGTTATCAATATTTTTCTTCACTTAAAAAGTGGACCACTTTCACAAATATCTGTGGCATAATTATGTGAAGAGCTGTATCAGTTTCATAATTTTTCCATCGTATCCAAAATTGTACCGTGTAAAACACTATAAAATATTGTATGATTTACAGTACGAAAAGTCTCGTACCACGGACTGTATACATTCTATCATACTAGAGATCATACGAGAAATTATATCGTCTAAAGTGGCCTTAAGTTGAAGGTACCATCCCGGCATCTGTATGGTGAAATTGAGGGGAAAACCTGGAAACATCTCAGTCAGGATGGTCGGCCGCTAGGGTCGATTCCGGGAAGAGGTTAATTTACCTAATGTGATTAAATTATTCTGAAACATAATTTTTATTTTGTTTTACTCATGGCTCTAAATTCAAATGCCAAAGAGACGTAAATATCATCTTCTACGCTCTAAGACAACCCCTTAACCAATTCCATTCAGCACATAATCAATTAACAAGAGTACGATAATGCCGCTCAGACTGAGCGTGGTTGCCCGACAGTCGCCATTTTCAAATTTTAGTTTCTCACTCGGAGACAACTCTGATTCTTTGTCCTATAACAACTTCAAAATGAAGTGCAGGTAGGACCATTACTCATGAAAAATATTCAACACTATAAATCATTATTTCATTCTATTTAGCCTTTAATCTGCCTTCTTCCAATTTTACATCAATTTCAGTGAAAATCTATTTCTTTATGCTGCGCCTACGCCGTAAGGTCTACTTATACGCCGTAAGGTCTACTCCTTTAAGATAACTTCTATTTTAATAATATACTCAGTTAAACTAAATAAAATCAGGAAAACAAGGGCACAAACCATTTCATTTCTATCATTTGTAATCATCGCGGCATCCCTCCCTTACGGAAAGAACAAGAACACGCTGGGAAACAGAAGTGTTCAAGAAGAAATGAAGACTGGAAATGCCAAACGTTGAGTGCCATTTTTTTAAAAATAATAATAATACTTTTGCCCACAAGCATGTTCGATGTGTTACTCGCATGTTCCCATCCTTGTTTCAGACTTTCAGGTGTCAAATCAACGAGGAAGAGGTGAAAACAATCACATTATGTTGGAAGGCTAACGTTATGTTAAGCTAAATCGATTCAGTTACCTGCATCTTCTGTAAAATTTAATATTTGGCACTTAGAACTGGCATTTCCACTCTCTAATTAGCAAAGAAAATGATTGCACATAAACTCACAAACCCGTAAAAAAAGATATGAGAATATATCAACCTTAGTTTCAAACAAATTTCATGAGAAGTAAAGATTAGACTCTTAAATTGGCACATGCATATTTAGAATAAATGAATAGAATCTCACCAAAAAGACATCGGGGTCCTGTTCAACAATTTTCCATAGCGACGTTCTTTCTGAGAAAGGAATTTGTTAATTGCTTTGTCGATATCATTATTCCTACGTTCTTCACTTTCGATACTGAGTAATGACAATGAATTCAACCTCATTTGTAACATGGTGTTGCTACTCTGAGGGTTAGACAAGGGCCCCTCTTGTTTGCAACCGAAAGGAAGGGGGTATTTGGAGACGGAAAGAAACCGTAAGTTTTATGATTTTATTACCTCCTGTGTCTTCAATTCTTTCTTTTCGTTATTTTCTTCAAAATCTGCCAACGACGAAAGAGCTCTTGAATTAATCAGAGGAAGTAGAAGGCCAAAAGATGCTGAAATGAAGACGCCAGATGTGAACTTGGTGAAATAGTGCTTGGTTTAGCAAGGCCACCCAAGTCATTGATCATGGCTAACAACTGTCATTAGTTATTCTTTGGCACGGTCCAAAGTTTAGGATCGTATAAACTGTTTGCGGCTAAGTAAATAAATAAAAAAGGCAAGTAATATATGAAAAAGGCAAGTTACTGGACTTCGAAACTAAACTTCGTAAGTAGGCTTCCTTGAACCTAAGCCCCCTTCCGCATTGCGGACCCGTTAGTTACGCCACTAGCATAAATGTAGTAGGAACAGGCGGTGGAAAGGAATCAGTGAATGTTGTTAATTAAAAATTCACTTTGTGTAGGCGGCATGGGATTGGCTGGCAGGAGGCCAATCAGGACAGTCACTGACAGTAGCGAGTTTAATGCCTGATTTAACAACACATTTATTAGCTCTCTGTGTAGCTAAGTGGACAGCGTATGAGACTTTTATTCTCAAGGTTCTTGGTTCGATTCCCTTCCTGGGTTTCCAATTATTTTCTTCAAGGAATTTAGCGCTGTAAATGATGTTCGCGATTGCTCCTGAAATATATTTACCCCGTAAAGGAAGAAAAACACAAGACAGAGAGAAAGCAGGGGGAGAGACGCAGACTGTGTATTCATAAAGGTTAAAATATTATTTATTTTCATGCCTTCCGCCATTCTTCTTTGCCTCTTTTCTTGTTTTCTCCTCTCCTTTTTCGCTCTTTCCCTGTGTATTTTCATACTTTCTCTCTCTCTCTCTCTCTCTCTCTCTCTCTCTGTGTGTGTGTGTATGTTTGAACAAGCAAGTATTCCTGCATTCCATAATGACGGTTCCTGGATGATGTCCATAATAGTATTTCCATTTCTTTGCATTAATTCCTATCTCGTAGAACTTAATGTGATTTTAATTTCTGCCTTTCTATCTTGTGGTTCTCTAAGCGATGCTCACCTACACATCATTTCTTGGTCCAAATGGTGGAATATCCTGACATTCCATGTTTTGACGCATATTTGTACTCTCATGTAGGTTGTGAAACTATTAGGCGTACAGTAAAACAATTCTCCTGGAAGTAAGAACTATTATTTCTAACAATTCCAACCTCCACTTATTATTGTAAGTGACTGCACATTAGTTATTGGAGTATGATAAGGAGACTATCTTCTTGTATAATTCAATAACGACGGAAGAGTTGCTGTTAGAAGAAGTTAAAGCAAACACATCTTGTTTGATGCTTCTTGCATAGAATAAAACACCACGTAAGAGGAGCTAAGGGGATATCGTGCAGTGAAGAAAAACGTAAAAGAAAACGACAGAAATGGTAACTGGAACAAATGATACGAAAACAAACATAAATGATTCAAATGTTTGAATGGAAATTAATTCTAGGTGTGTATAAAGTGTATTTCTCCTTTATATTTTTTAATGAATCTTGAATTATGAGAAGTTCCCTAAGGACTTCATTGCTACAGTAATACTAGCTAGCATGTAAGAGCCTCTGTACAACAGAAACGCTCTCTTATACTTGGTGACTGAGTTAGGAAAGGAGAATGTAGAACGTAAATGCAGATGCAAGTGTCTGTTATGGATCAGTGAAGAAAGAGTTGGATTAGTGTTTTGTATGAAATATTGTATTATGTGCAGTAGAATCAGAGACTGTATGAAAGTGATGAAAGAAAATTGAAATCTCGGAATGTGGACGTGGAAGAGAACAAAAAATAGCTGGACGCGAAGGAACCATAATGGAGAAGTACTGACAATACTGGAGGCAATAGAGAACACAATAAACTGGTGATGACATTGGATGCATTGAGATATGTACTGAAGCAAACAAAGGCAAAGCAGAAGAGGAAGAAAACGGAGACCAAATCTTTGTACGATTAAAAAGATAAATGTTTTGCTGTTACGGTCCTACGACGATGGCTAAACTGGCCTTGAAGGGCCTCTCTTTTGAATAGAACGTTTGTGATGTTTATTTAAGCAGATGTTGCTAATAATGATGCATATCTAGGTCATTTCATGTCACCTGACCATCTCATTTTTTAAAAAAAAATTTGGTGTGTTAATAGACCCTGATGAGAAACGCCCAAACTTATATTGCAGTTCTGTGTTGCATATTTCTGGAGTTACAGCATCTCAAACTGAATTTTCCCCGAAATTTTGAGTCACATTGATTATTTAAAATGCTGTAACTTTTGTCCTAACTAAGATAGATATGTGATTTTTGCGTCGTTGTAAAGGTCTTGGACAGATATTTCATTTGATATGCAACGCGTGCCCCTCCCTACGAAGTTGACAATTTGACCTTGAACTTCGACCATTTGACCTTGAATAGCAAAAATCACATCAACTCCGATTTCTGTGAAACTTTCAGAAAATATGTAAAGAATTGTGCAAAGTTTCAGAATGCGACACCCATATAAAGATGAGCATTTTTAATATTTTATTTACGTCTTTTAAGTATTTTTGCCACAGGCCGGGCTTATGTCCCGCCCCCTGTATGCAGTTTGATGAAACAATGTTGTAAATAGTGTCATTGTATTGGTTAAGAGGCAAGTGTTAGGAAAAGCAATGGTCGCAATTCGGGTAGCCCGTCTAAGGCCATACGCGGAGGTGAGAATTTAATATGGTTGCTGGAATATCCGATTTCTAGAATACAAGTGACTACATCTTTGGAATTTTTACACGTAAGAGTTATGGCATTGGTGACTGATTGTAAGGTTTCATTAGCAAAATTATAAAACGATGGTAGCCACTTGGGTAGTCCATCTTGGCATATGAAGATGGAAAATCCAACATGACTGCCGGAGTAAACCATTTCTAGTATACAGGCAGCCACCCTCTTGATAATTTATTGGAACTATTGTACGAAGAGCTATGATTTTGGTGTCAAATTGTAGTGTTTTACGATTAAAATCATCAGTAATCGATGGTTGTCATCTGGGGAGTCCGTCTTGAACTGTAGAGAAAGAATCTAATATGGCCGCCGCAACATGCAATTTTAGTGTTTTGCGTTATTATTGAATAACATAGTTCAGTTTAATCTGAGTAGTTTAGTTTAATTAATATATTATTTAGTCTGGTCCTCAGGTAATAGGATAATCTCTTCTTAGTAACATTATCACAAATGAAACGGAAAGAATAGACACTTTTTGTGACTTACTAGTGTACTGGCAATTTTTGCCAGAATTCATACTGACTGTCACATTAATGTTCTTGCAATTATTATAAGACAACATGAATTTTAAATTCAACGAAAAGCGTTTCATAGTTCTTACAACAAGATTTAGAACAGCATTAAAATCTTAAGTCAATAAAAAGGTGTCCTGACTTAAGTACAAAAAAATTTTCCCATAATATGGTTGCTTGTATGCTAGAAATGGCATATTCCAGCGACCATATTGGATTCTCACCTCCACATATGGCCTCAGACGAACCACCCAAATTGCGACCATCGCTGTTCCTAACACTTGCCTTTCAACCTATACAATGACACTATTTACAACATTGTTTCATCAACCTGCACACAGGGGGCATAAGCCAGACAGACATGTGCCAAAAATGCTTAAAAGACGTAAATAAAATATTAAAAATTCTCATCTTCTTATGGGTGTCCCATTCTGGAACTTTGCAATGTCTTTACAAATAAAAGGTCTTTATATTTTGAAAGTTTCACAAAATTCGCAATTGACATAATTTTTGCTATTCAAGGTCAAAGGGTAAAAGTTCAAGGTCAAATTTTCAATTTTTTAGGAAGGGGCAAGTTTTGCATATCAAATTAAAGGTCTGTCCAAGGCCTTTACAACGACGTAGGCATAACATCTCTATCTTAATTACCACAAAATTTTCAAGTATTTTAAATAATCAGTGCGACTCAAAATTTCGGGAAAATTTCAGTTTTAGATGCTGTAACTGCAGAAATATACGACAAGGACTGTAATATTACATTTTCGGGTGTTTCTGATTAGGCCCTACTAACATGCCAAAATTCATAAAAATCTGAGACGGTGAGGTAATTTTTTCCCGTTAACCGTGTTAATCTGGAATGGAATGACCCATCTGTATGCAGGTAATGATGTTTATCTAAGCTGTCAAAGAGATTTTGCTTCACTGCTCGTAACAGCAGAATTTCTTGCAGTTTTCGAAAGGTTCCGGTCAAGATGTTTATGTTAAGGAGAACTAGCTGAAGTGCTTTTGGATTTAAGAGAATTGTAAGAAAAGCTGATTAAATGTTATGTACTGTGTTGTATGAAATGGAATGGTAGACTTTTCGAAGTAATGAAGAATGACTGTAAGCCTTTGAAATTCGGAATCAAGAAGAATGGGAAGAATCACCCGAATACCAAATTTACATAAATGGGAAATAGTGAAGAGAAAAAGTGAAACATGAGCAATCCTGGGTAATACTGAAAAGGAAACAATACTGATTTAGACATTTTTGACATTACTTACAATGGAATTATGCATTGAAGGAGCAATTAGAAGAATGGAGACGAAAAATGAACCGGCTTTAGCCAAAGTAGCCTAAAAGCTTTACAAGTTAAATTCAATGAAAACTGAAAGTGGCGACGAAGAAGAAAACGGAGAAAATTAAAAAAATGTATTAAGGAATAAACTTCTAAGCTAACATTAAACATACTTTTAAGAAAAAGATGAGCGGAAATGGGTGAATTTATTATGAAAGATAGGTCACTATCCTGTACGTCTGGCATTACAAAACAATATCGAAAGGTTACTGACTACGAATATAATCTAGAATATTTCTAATTTATATAAAGTTTAAGAAAAATAAATCTCACCTTCATCCCCACAACCATCACCGGATATCGAAGTTTTGGCACCAGTCACAGGATCTTGAGTAATTTCAATATATGATTCTTTCTTCGAACTTTCTGCCACTTGAGTCTCTATCGCACTCTTTTCTGAATCCGTCGTGAGTGCAGAATGCAAGATATTCTTCGCTAAATCTTCAGTTCGTGGAGAATCATCGTTCATTGAATCTTCAGTTCGCGGAGAATCATCCTTCATCCAATCTTCACTTCGCGAAGAATCATTATTCATCCAATCTTCACTTCGCGGAGAATCACCCTTGATCGATTCTTCACTTCGCGG
>JAGDQP010000214.1:143370-180659 GCA_022664845.1 Lepisma saccharinum
ATATGGTCTTGTTCTAGCAAACGAAGTCACTATGTATCTAAAGGATAATGCCTAGCAAAAGGAACAAGGAAGGAAACAAGAGAAATCAATTGACCTATTTATTAAGGCATCAAGAGAACCTTTCCGTTCTAGATTCCAATAAGTGAGGTTTATGGTCACGGTCACTGTAATTTCTCAGTTTGTTGAGTACCGGGCTCTAGCTTTTGACTCAATGTGTTGTTTAAAGAAAATGAATGGATATATTTAATTTTAGTTATATGTGAATTTACATACGAGTTGGTTTGATTAGCTTTTTTCTGAGCCTGCAACTATTGCAGGTCAGTTTATGAAAAGGCCATTCATGGGGATGTTAATTTTGCATCAAGGGCTAGGCGTTCGGTATACATTTCTATATGAATGTGCTGTTCCTACTTCTGCTATGGCTTCATTTGCGTGCCTTGGTAATGTCTGCCAAAACTTCTCATACATGCAGGTAAAGATGCCCCGTATAGTATGGAGCTTTAAACCTTCTAGAATTTATGCATTTCGTGTATACCTAACATGACTTG
Source organism: Lepisma saccharinum (assembly GCA_022664845.1). Classification (NCBI taxonomy): domain Eukaryota; kingdom Metazoa; phylum Arthropoda; class Insecta; order Zygentoma; family Lepismatidae; genus Lepisma; species Lepisma saccharinum. Next base: position 143,919 of record JAGDQP010000214.1, read on the forward strand.
TGATGATTCGCTCTACTTTTGTTTGTACATCTTCCATTTTGGTAATATCGCTGGGAGCTGCATGTTGCCACGCCGGGGATGCGTAGGTTATTGTGAACAGGATTATCATTTTGAGAATGTGGATCCTTGTCTCATGACTCACGATGATACGGCGTGATATTGTGTACAGGGATGATATTTTTCGTAGCGCTCGTAGTTTTATATTATTGGTGTGGCGTGCAAATTGAGGCGATGATCCAAATGTACTTCCAGATATTTTCCTAATGTTTTGTGCGGAATAGTATTTATGGAATTCGACCTTTTCTTTTACTGTATATGACTGCAATACTTTTGTTGGTATTTAGTTGTAGTCTCCACAGGCGAGCCCATTGGTAGAGTGTGGTGATGAAGAATACTGTTTCATCAGCATAAGTAGCTGAAAAGCAACTTTGCTGGATTGTAATATCAGATGTATACAGGTTTATATGCTTGTACACGCCTTATATACCTCCAGACAGTGGGGTAATAAGGTAGCTTGCGCGACAGAAAAATAGTTCAAAATTGACATTCTGCTACAATAAGAAATGTTTCAACGGACAATTGTTCTCAAAATTACTAAATTTATTTATTATAGTTTATTGTATTTAAATATATTGTCTCTTTCCTTGCAAATAGTTCACGTTGTAGTGCTCGTTTGTATTCGTGTGCCGAGTAAAATATCTTTGCATACACACACATATCTTTGCATATTCAGTATCATATGGTTTGAAATAAATATTTAATTCGAACTGTTTAAATGTATTTTAACTGTGTAAACTAAACTTTTAAACATTCAGCATAAAAATTAATAATATTACAAAACAATATTATTAATAAAGGACCAAATGTGAATTTACATAAAGTATCTCCTAATAACATAGGTGGCCAAAATATTATACACATTATACAACTTGCAAGTGATGTCACATATGCCCCTACCGAAGAGAACAGGTTTGGGAAACTGTTAGTTTTGTAAAAAGATTGTGATAAAAATCTTTAAATGTCTTTTGGTTATGTTATAATTCTTTTTGTTTATTTCATAATCTGTTTGATTTTATTCATTGTTCAGTTCGTTCTTGAAATCACTTTCACTAATTATATCCTCTGGGGATTCACTTTCAATATGAGGTACATTAATCTTTGCACTGGGATTCTCTGAAGGTAACTTTTATTTATAATTCATATATATTCACTGGGAATTCACTGCTACTGCTGAACTCTGCTACCTCTGCCGCCAACAACTACTGCCCCAGAAATATTGCCACTGACTACTACTGTTGTTTTTTTTAACTGGATTGGGGCACATTGAACATTTGGCTTTTCCAAAGCCCCCGTGTTGCCACTTCTGTGTGTAGCAGATATTGGGGTTTAAGTATTGGTTCGTAACTTACACTTCACCTCTCCATCTGTAGTATTTATGATCTCTTGAGTTTGTAACAGGATATATTTGTACATACTAGAATAGCAGTGTAAGGACAAGGATTTTGGCATTGCAGTGTATGTTGTGGGAAAGGTGATAAGAACAATTTGCTTTATTCATCAGTTTAGATTGCATCAGAAAACTCCCTTTCTGTGAACGCTGCTACTGCCTATTTTTCTGTGTTAACACAATGGACCATTGATTGTGTGCAGAGAAAAAAAGAAAAAGGGGCGTCCAATTGGGAACCCAGAAGCGCCTACAAACTTTTCTGAGTTTCCATGTGGAGCCAGAAATCGGTGACGGAAAACCTCCACTCACACACTCTCATCCCTTCAGTCGGGAAATCATACAAGTAGGTGAGGTAACTGTGCAGGACCATATTTGGACAGTCCAACACCCTCCTTTGGTGAGTTAATCAGTGAGATTATTCCGATCTGGGGGGACGAAGAGAAGGTGCCAGGAGCAGAGTGACGAACTCCACTTCAAATATTCCGTTCTTAGTCATCGATATGTAAAGAGGAATGCCGTGTCCAAGCTCTGCAACTGGGAAAAATATCCTGTCCATCGCTTCTGCATTGTAACGAAGTCAACTTGTTCTCTGCACTACTAACAAACCAAAGACAAAAATCTCAGTCTTACGACTGCATCAACATATTAACATCCTCGCAACCTCGAACAAAGAGTAGTGTCTAAACATAGAATGCCCTATTAAGGTGGGCCATTCTCACGCAGGCGTATTACTCCTTAAAAGTAAATATTACTTGTAAGCAGGTGTGTCCAGTTTCCAATTTAGCGTATTGGTAGCATGTCTGAAAGCTAATGCAGCGAACTAAGGATCGAACTCTAGTCTATTTTAGTTTCTATTTTTTTATTTAAGAAAAATAACTTTTTATTTTTTATACATATACGCATTAGGAAATTTAATAAAAGTAGCGACCAAGGACACGTGGAGGTTAGGTAAGTCAGAACAGTGTTTTTTTAATTGCACACCCGATTAACTCGAGTTTTTCAAACTTTTGAAAATAGGATTTTCAGTGTTTAGCGTCATGTCGAACAAAGTACTACGTTATAATGAACAAATTGTAAACGTCTAATTTATTTCTCAGTGATTTTATATTGTGTGCAAAAAGTGAAACTTGAACTTTAGTGGTTGGAAGTCTTCTCTACTTCTCTTCTACTGCACCTGTAGTAAACTAGTTGGATTACAAGACTTCTTGTAAACCCACTTCTTGAAGGCAACAAGAAAAGAAGAAAGAAGAAACTATGGATTAAGTCAACAGTGGGTCTTCATCACAACGTTTCTCAACCGGTCACCCACATATCCTACATCTCGCCAGCTTTTAAGCCGCGCCGCGTCATGAAACAGCAGCTGCTAGTAGGTATTATTTATTTAATTTCTTATGCCGGTTTAAATGTTAATTCAGTGTGGTTAAAGGGCACCATAAATTGTAATTTTTCCTAGTAATTTAATTTGAAATTTGTTCTTTTCAAACATGCTCTTACTATTGTTTTATTAATAATAAATTGTAACTGCACTTTAACTTTGTTTTTCATTTGGGCTATATTTTGCCTTCTAATGTGCCTAACACATTAATTTACAGGTGTGCTATTTTGTTTTCTTAGCAGTCATCCATTTGACGAAGAAAACGATTTTGACAAGGACCTTTGCGCTCGAACACGGTCGCTCGATAACCTCGTGCCCAGATAGTCATTTGATGGTCTCTTTCTGGCTGGACTATCGAATATATACAACCCACAACCACTAGATCACGCCATCATCATGCTCAATTCTTTCCATATTTGAGGTTTTCCGCAGTACGGAACGAGTATCCTCGTCCCGTGACTCTAACAAACGGTTGCAAGTTTGGTAGTTGATTTGCGTATATTAGAACTTCTTCCAGAAATTGTAACCTAGGATGATGTCAAATGAACTGTTTTCGACCACCATCATATCAAGATTTGCTCTGCAGTCATCAGTCACCTGGATATTGGCACTGATTTTACCTATTATTTATTTTGTGGTTTTCTGCGTTGACGGAACCGCTTCAATAACAACTAACTTCAAGGGTAGATATTTTATCTTAATCTTTTCTAAGAATAACTTTCTCATCATGGAGTAACTAGCTTCTGTATCGCATAATGCGATGTTTGGAATGTCGCCGACATCAGTTTGTATCCGGGATAATTTCTATATCGGTCAATGAACATGAAACACATTCAAAGGCTGAGCAGATGTCATATACGACCAGATTACCCAAATCATCTAACTAGATGTCCTAGTCGCTAGCTGCATTCTTAACTTCCGTGGGATCGACATAATCTGTTTCACTACTGGTTCAAGATCCAAAGTGGTCTGGTACGATTTTGGTAAGTTGTTACAATTTTAGCCATTCTGGATACAGATGAATGGATTGGTGTCTTCAAGCGGTTCAACGCAGATATTTAATATTTTATTGTAGTTATTTCTTCTGTTTCCATTTTGGTTTCCGTAGGTCCTCGATCTGTTGTTGTATCAGTAGGACTTCTGGTTACCGTTACTGTAGTATTTACTTCCTTTCTTACTATTGTCGCTGTTAGATTTATTTCGTTTTTCATTTTTATTCTCTTGATTAGCATTATTTTCTTGTCTAAACCCGTTGTTCTTCCTGGTTCGAAGGCTATTTTGCTTCTCTAGGAGCTCAATTAAACCTTCCGTTTGATATGGCCCCTTCCCTTGGTGCAATGGAAGGAAAAGTTGCGGACGATGCTCGGTAGATGTCTCTACTGTAGATAGATAAAAGTTTAAGTGAGTAACTTTTTGTATAAAAGGAAACTGTTATCTCTTGTTAGTTAATGATTTGCACATGAATAAAAAAATATTAACGATGATCATTTAACGAGCTGAAAGCAATGTTATATAAAACGTTTTATAACGTAAAGTATTATGTACACCAGCTAAATGTACGAACCTGGGATGTAAATGGTTCATGGCGGGAACTTCAAATCAATTCAAACCTAGCCTATCTGTGGGTAGTTAACGTGCTTCCGATGATCTGGTGTTGCAAACGCACTAGTGAGAAACAGTACGCGTGCAGCCACAATAGGATTGACGGCGCTGCTCAGTGTCGGAGGGTGCGAGTTAATTTGAGATTCATTTTTTTGCAGTCATTGAACATAGACTGATCATAATTTTATCATGATCATGCCTAAACCTGGAAAGCACACCTTACCTCAAGTAGTACAGCGAACGCCATCTTCAACCACTGCTAAGTTCAATGCACTAGGCAAATCATCAAAGTACAGCAGAAGCACTGACCAACTTTCTACTACAAGCTTTCATTCATCGAATCCGCATCAATCAGGAAGCTCTAAATCTCCACCATCTACAAATATTCATACTCTAAGTAACTCCGAGGATTCCGATGATCAAATGCACGTATCTGATTCTGAACAACATCCTGTCTTCATTCTTACTAACAGATTTCGATCCACGTTTTCAAACACCAAAGCTATTACTACACCAACTGTTGAAATATGTCCCTCGTGACTCCATCTCGCAACTCATACCTACAAGAAACGGTATTATAATCAAATCTTCTGACAGCAACCTCGCCTCTACAATACGAAACAAATACAGCTTTGAGATCTTCGGCAAACAAGCAAAACTCACTGCACTCGCTTCAAAAACCATCCGTTTGCAGCCTCCACCACGCCGAAGAACCTATGCTGTCTGTAGTTATCAGAGGCGTAGATCCTCAAATCGCCGACACAGAAGCAGAAACAGAACTAACAGCCGAGGGACATAACATAGATAAATGTCTTCGAATCAAAACCCAACAACATAACCTAGCTATATGATCCGCGTATTAACAACAGATCAGGCAACCATTGATGACCGCCTCACTTACGGAGCTTTCATCTATAAAAGACGATATCGAGTAGAACCATCTCGATCATCAGCACCAATCCCACTCCGCTGTGAACGCTGTCAAAAATACAACGATCATGAAACCAAACACTGTCACAACCAACCTGTCTGTGGCTACTGTTCTGACTCTCATCCAACTAAAGCTTGCACTAATCACCAACTACCACCTAGATGCAACTAATGCAGCGAACCTTCTGTTTGAAACAATCATTCGCAAAATCCTCATTAACCTTGGTTTTGTTTACACAGTTTTATCATAACATACTAATTTCAGGATTTTATCCCATAACTCGTACAGTTCCCAAGGTTTGAACATAAATAGACCCTCTCTCACAAAATCCTTTACACAAGTTACCAATTCAGAAAATACATGAGCCTGAGTTGAAGTTTCTTTGGTATCCGTATACTGAGATAAATATCCTTCGCAAGAACGATACTTGCTTTTACAAAAATTGACACATGTGTTCTGGTATTTCGCTTCAATAGCAACTAAATCACATATACCAACACACGACGCATAATGATTAGTAACTGACAACTATCATCATCTGTGGAAAGTATTCCAGATAATAAAAAATTGTTGGCAAGAGCTACGCAGGTTATGAATTGCTCAAACCAACAATGCGAAACGAACTGACCACTAAACTATAATAACCTCTACAACACGTTGACAGATACATAAACTCAAGTATTGTTCTAAACATTCAGAACGTGAGCTCATTATTGTAGCAGCTACGAATTTCCAGAAACAATTAAGAACACATACTTACGTTAGGAACATTATTGCTCACTTCCGTTACGCTGAAAAACTTTAGAAAGTCGCACACACGGACACACTAATTTAATACCAGGTGTATGCATAAGTGGTTTCCGGTTTACCTAAGAGATGGCGCCAGCGAAAAGTACGCAGCGTATTCTTTTGACACGTACGTCATTTTGTTCGTCTGACATTAAACTACAAACACACACAAGTTGAGTCCTCCAAACATTAGCGTCTTTGTTTTATCGTTCAGTGATCATGTCGAAGTTTGTGCCTGAAAAAGAACATTTGCGGCACGCATTGCTTTTCTTATTTAATCAAAAGAAAAAAGGCTGTTGAAAGTCATCGTGTGCTGGTAGAAACATATGGTGAACACGCTCCATCGATTAGAACATGTAAGACATGGTTTCGACAATTTAAAAGTGGTGATTTCAATGCTGGTAGACCACAAAAGTGCGAAAACGAGCAATTGCAGGTGTTATTGGAGGATGACCCAACTCAAACTCAACAGCAATTGATAAAAACATTAAATGTGTCACAAGAAACAATCAGCAGACGTTTACGAGCAATGGGGAAGATCAATAAACTGGGTAAATGGGTCCCACACGATTTAAATGAACGTCAAATGGAAAATCGCAAAGTCACTTGTGAAATGGTGCTTCAACGCCACGAAAGAAAATCCTTTTTGAATCGAATTGTGACGAGTGACGAAAAATGGATTTATTTTGAAAACCCGAAGCGGAAAAAATCGTGGCTTTCACCTGGCGAAACCGATCCTTCAACACCAAGGTCAAATCGCTTCGGCAGGAAGACCATGCTTTGTGGCTGATGAGACCAGAACGGTGTTGTGTATTATGGACTCTTGAAGCCCGGCGAAACCGTTAATGCACAACGTTATCGCCAACAAATGATTAATTTAAATCACGCATTGATCGAAAGACGACCGGAATGGGCCCGAAGACATGGCAAAGTGATTGTGTTACACGACAATGCTCCGTCTCACACAGCAAAATCAGTTAAAGACACCTTGAAATCCTTCCGCACCCACCATACTCCCCAGACCTGGCGCCATCTGACTATCACCTCTTCACATCACGCGCTCGCAGAGCAGCACTTCAGCAATTTCGAAGACGTTGGAAAATGGCTCGACGAATGGTTTCCCGCAAAAGACAAGCAGTTTCTCTGGCATGGTATGCATCAATTATTTGAAAGATGGGCGAAATGTGTAGAAGCCGATGGCCAATATTTTGAATAAAACAAAATTAATTTCCCTTGAAAATTACGTGTTTTCTTTACAAAAAAAAAAAAAAAAAACCGGCGGAAACTTATGCATACACCTGGTATGTCTCCGTTAATTGCGATCAAATTGGACGTTTTATACATGAAATGAAAGACCATTTAGCGCTCTTTAAAAAGTTACTAGGACGAGTTTTCTATAAAATGAGAAGATTAGATTTTTATGAGAATTTTGTCAGGTGAAATTCAAAATTACAATGGAAAATGTGTCAAATGTACTACATTTGTCACGTTTATGATATTTGTAATAATCTAGATTCTTTCCTCTTTCATTAGAAAAAAAATAATTAAATCGGTCCATTGGTTCTTGAGATATTGAAGGCAAAAGAGAGCGATTCCAAAATTGAAGATGATGAAAGGCAAGGTCGGGCACCTACCCACTAAAGTAACACATGCGTGCTATATTCCCTGTACTAAGTGCGATGCTTTAAACCAATGTGTACCTTAATCCAATGTGTAACAATTTCACCTAATTTGGACGCTACACGATTCCAGTATAATGTTTAAATATTATATTGACATCAATACAAAAGCTCTTAAATCACAGGCAATCGGTTGCAAGGTTACGAATAGAGAAATCATATGAACCAACAGGCAGGTTCTTCGAAGATGGACAGGACATTTTAAAGAACAGTTGCATTCACAAATGAAGAGTACAGGGAAAGAAGAGTACCTGAAAGGTGATTTCTCGTAAAACTCACTTTAAAGTCTAATTTTCCCATTTACTCCCTTGTATTTAATATTTTTAAAACCTCTATAACTTTGCGATTATTCGCGCTTTTAGTTGAAACGTTCTGAGGTGTTAGTTGTGACTGTGTAGTACCTGTTATGAGTATAAACTAATTATTTTAATACACATCACTCTTCTTCACCTGTACTCTTCAAATGATAAAGGATGAAACCGAAACTAGAAAGAAAATAATAGATGAAATAAGGCAGCAAGAGAAAAGGTAAGGGAGAAGATGAGAATTCACAATAAGATTCGACAAAAGAAGAAACAGGAAGAGTGATAAGAAATAAAGTCACATGAGGAAACTGGAGAAGACAGATTAGAGAATAAACTAGCAAAATATGCAGGATCAGAGGTGAGAAAATAACTAGTGAATCTAATAAGAGAAACATGGGAAAAGAAGAAATATCTGTTCAATGAAGGCAGACATATTACATCCAATACTTAACAATAGATAAAACTGACTGTTAAAATAATAATGCTATTAAATACAGTGTACAGAATGTTTACAGGAATAGTGAACAAAGTTAAAAATACTCCGGAAACATAATAAGGGAGTATCAATGTGGGTCCAGGAGAAATGAAATAACCGTAGACCAGCTTTTTATTATGCAACAAGTAAATAAAAAATAAAATAAAAATATGAAGTAGACGTCTATGTAATTTTTATTGATCACAAGCAAGCATTTCGCAGTGTGAACAGAAGCAAACTTGTACAAACACTGGAACATTTCGCAATTTTACTGAAACTGATAAAATTAATGAAAATGACACCAGACCAAACCACAGCGAAAGTAACATTAGAAAAACAACACGGAGACAAATTTCTACATGAGAAAGCAGTAAAACTAGATGAATTTGCCATGACACTATTTATCTTAGCTTTACATAATGCCATTCTAAAAGTAGATAAATAGCTTTAATATATAGACTTTTAATAGAAGACCAGACCACATCCAAACGAAATAGGGCACAATTCATTAACAGAGCCTACTATATTAATGAACGGTTGTTGGAAAGCAAACGAGTGAGTAGATAGTAGAAAATAAAATAGCACCGACAATAAACAAAGGGTCAGAAACATGAACACCAGGAATGGCAAATGAGCTCAGACTCTTTACATTTGAAAGAAAATCATACAGAAAGTTTATGCCATAGTGCCAAGGAAAGAAACAGAAAATACGCACAAATGAAGAACTAAAATACACATTAGCAAATGAAGACATTCCTAGATACATAAAAGCGCAAAAATTATAGTGTCCAGGCCAACAAGAAAGAATGGAAGATCTACGTCTTGTAAATAGTCTTAGAAGAAAATATTATCCAGCAGAAAAAGGAGGCATACCTAATCAAAGATGGTTGGAAGATATGATTAAAGACCTACAAGCAATGAAGTGAGCAGCTGGAAAGAAAAATATAAAACAACGGTGTCTAAATCTGGATCGTAAGGTAAAGCAAATACAGAAAGTTCGAAAAGCTCAAAATTGTTAATTATCTACGTTTGACATGCATTTATTATTTTTATCCACAAAGATACAAATACATAACCGTTAGTCATTACAATCTGTAAGTCATGTAGATTCGTTTTCACGTAGATTCCAGTACATCTTTGTTTCGACTACACGCTAATCCCGTTATTTCTTCACCTTTTGTTATGTGGTATTCATAGGTACCTATTCCCATGGTTTTGTCTTATTTAAATGATATTTCTATAAATATTCCCTACTAAATATATTTTTAAACTGCAGTTTATATTTAATTTTAATTTCAGACTTTCTAATATGTTTTATTTTATTTCTTCAATTTATTTCTGCTTCACAGTTTCGGTTTCCAGATTTCTAATTGCTATTTCAAGGATGTCTGCATACGGTATTTACTACCATTAGAAACTATTATTATACTATGTTCATTTTTTATACCAAGCACGCTAACCAATTACAGTTCTGAGTTATTTACTTATCTTTAGCACAACATTCGTCAGCATATTCTTGTACAATGTCCACTAGGGTTTGTTCCTGGAACTCATTCTTAAAAGCTTAACATCTAAAATTTCTCTAGTTTCTTACCATTTCTTTGTTACTTTTCATTTGCTGCAGAATGATTTCTATGAATGTAATTGCTTTGGTACTACAGACCTATGTCAGGTAAACTCTACTTGACTGGCTTTGAGTCAAAAGTCCCTTCAAAAGTCCCTTCCACTCTATCAGGCATACGCCTGCCGCCTCTTCCTGAATTTCAAATGCAAGGCTGATTCACAGTCTTCACGCAATGTACAGTACATCAGTAGCTCTGTCTCTTTCATAACTTTTTAACTCCAACTTCTCCACTTTAATTACGTCCTCCAATTTGTACATTAATTAAATTTACTAAATTCCTCCAGTCCGTACTTGTCACATTAAAAAAAGACAATAAAACTCCCAGAAAACAACTTACCCACCTACTACTACTTAGCCCAATAAATATAAATATCCTCAGCTAATTCTCAAATTTTCTTCGTGCACTATCAACCAACGAAAACACAGTTCTTTCTTATGATTCTCTTTTCCTTTCAGCCGTGTTGACAAGCTAATCTTACAATGTTTTTCTTAGTTTCTCTCTGTAAGTCTCAGACGGTCAAAATTTTTTTTACCAATTGTGATAAATTCAAGAAAATCTTCTCTGTCATACGCCTTTGACTATACTCTGTGAAAATATAATAAAAGATAGACTCTACAACTTTGTCTCTCCGTACATAAATACTGTTCAACAGCTACCTAACAGCTTCAGGGGCGTCGTTAAAGGAAGGATAGGGAGGAGACTCCTCCCCCAAATTTACCAATATATCAAGAAGTTGGTAAATTAGCGTAGTTGGCAATATTAGTTAGAAGAAGGCCATTATGTTTAGTTGACCCAATTGGGTTAACATTTTCTTAGCTACTGCGTTATTTGCTGTAAATTATCAATTATTTTATGGACTTGACGTAAATTTCATGTAATTTCCTATACTGAAACTCACATGTTGATTTTTAACTTCACTTCTTGTAACTGACCACAACTTCACTTTTGTTCATTTAATATTCCTAAAACATTTTGAGGGGTATTTAATGAATAAATCAGGAAGTTGTACACACTGACAAAACCAGCCTTCTACGTTAACGTCACGTATGCCAAGTGTCGGATTTGAAGATATTTCGACTTCTAGTATGGATGAAAATAATACGGAAGACAACGTACCTAGAAGCTTCCCGGTAGAAGGAGTCAACGAAGAAGTAGAAGTGAATTTAGTGAATAAAGAAGCTTGTGACAATGAAATTTTTGGAAGTGAAAACAAGGATAATACAAATAGTGAACATATTTTGAACACTACAATCCCAGAGGCAGAAATAGCAGATAGTGTGTCTCATTCACGGGCAGCATGAGTTGAATTTATGGGTAAAGTCTACTTTTTGTTAGATAGGTGTCGTGATGCAAGAGAGTTAGTAAACTTAAACAGAAAGAGGTGTTAAAAATGAAAACTTTCTACATATTAACTATTAATTGAACTTCTATCTATTAAAGAAGCGTGTGAAAAAGCTGTGGGTATTGGTGAACAATTTCTACGTAGTTTAGAAGTCGAAATTAATTATGTTGTTGAAGAGGGTTCAGATAAAGGCGATTCTGTAGTTGAACATGATACTGAACTAAGACCACACTATCTTTCGTACAATCAGAAAAATCATCTAATACAACTAGGACCACATCAGTCAAACATAGCGTGTTTTCCAGGTGATGGGAAAGACTGATTTTATCCATTATGGTTCAAGGAATTTGAGTATTTAGAATACAGTACAGTTAAAGACTCAGTTTTTTTGTTTCGTGTGTTTTCTTTTTCTGAGTGGGGTAGGCAAAGAAAAGAGCGAAGAATCGTGGTCAAAAATTGGTGTCAGAAACTGGGGAGAAATGAAAAGTTCTAGAAAAAACAAGTTGAGGAAATTAAAGATGTATCTTCTACAGCACACAAACCAGCACTGTATAGTTACTGCAATTTTTTGTTAAACGAGCGTCATATTGACGTTCTTCTTGACCACAAAAAACGTCGGTGTTAGTCGAAGAGGAGAAAGTGAAAATGCACAACAGAGAAATTGATAAGATTTTACTAGATACTTGCAGAATGTTACGAAGACAAGGATCCGTAGTTCAGGATCAGATCCAGAAAACGGCAGCTTTGTTTAAATAATTCCATTACTCTCAAGATATAATCATGTTTTACGAAGCTAGATTGAGGACAAATAACTACGTCCATATCATGTAACATATATGAGTCCTCAGTCCCAAAACGATTTGATTTCCTTAGTTGTTGACGAGATCAGAAAAAGTGTGGTTCAGGAGATTCAAGCTAGTGGGTTTTACTCAGTAATGGCAGGTTGTACACCTGATATCTCACACAAAGACATCCTTTCTGTTATAATAAGAAGCGTTAGCGAGAATTGTAAACCTAGAGAACGTTTACTAGAAGTGGCAGAGTGCACAGATAAAACAAGCCAAGGAATTGCGAAGCAAAGTTGTGATAGTCTACAAAATAAGGAAATTGATATATGTTTGATGGCGTTTCAATCGAACGTTCATGCAAGTAATATGTCTAGAAAATTTAATGTTGTATAGCAGAAATTGTTGGTCATCGGATTACTTATATAATATGCCAAGATCATCGTACAGATACAGCAGTAGAGCATTGCTGCAACGTAAGCATAATTATATAAGAGGTTTTTAACACACTGGAAGCACTGTATGTGTACTTCCAGTACAAAGAGATTTAAGCACCTACGCAAGAAAATTGAAGAGATTGAAAATGCTATTCAATTGACGAATTTGTCTCAGACTCGATGGACGGGAAAAGCTGCATCCATAAAAGCTATAAGTGCATCTCTTCAACTCATTTTTGATGTCTTGGAAAAGATTTCCAACGATGATGAATTTAATTCAGGAACCAGATCACAAGCGTATTGTCTGTACAAGAAAATCAAGACGTTTGGTTTCATACTTAGTTTGTTCTTCATTAAGAATGTTATGTACAAGTTGTGAATATTAACTGAAACTTTGGAAACAACTGATCTACATGTATTTGATTGCATTGGAGTGATAGAGAGTACAATTACCACTCTAGATGCGATCAGTATTGATTCCACTAGAATGAATGACTTGATTGAAAGCGCTATCGTATTTGCTAAAAAATATTATGTTGAAGCAGAACGTGGCTTCCAACTACACCACAGACGAAGGATCCTCCCAAAGAAGTTAGAAGAACGTGCTCACACTGAAACTAACATGAATTTAAAGCTGTTCTTCAGAAAGGAGTTCAAGATTGTCCTAGATACTCTGTACTGTAGCCTTCGGGAAAAGGTAACTGTAATAACAGCTACTATCTTGCGTCTATATTCAATTTTCAAGTTTTCCTTGAGAAAGAAAGTTATGACTGTTCAAGCATGTTTCCTCCAAAATTGAGGACAAATGTTTGTTCTCTGCAAAGTGAGCTACAGGTTTTATTTGATATAGGCCTATGTAACGATACGTCTGTTACAAGTATGGAATCGGTGATTGGCACTGTGGTAGAATGTAAACTCTAAGTCAGGCTTTCAAACTTTGCCAACCGGTAGTAACGGCAGGATATGGGGTGTATACGAACGGAAGAATAATAGCCAGTTAAAATTTGTGAAGGGAACTCTTAGATCAACAATGACTGATGAAAGAATGGACAATTTAATTGTTAAAGTGTGAAGCAGATTGGTGATAAGGTTCACTTGGAAAGTGTCATTAATAGGTGGTCTGAGCTAAAGCAAAGAACAATTGTTGTGGAATGAGAAAATGACGTTCAGATGTTCGCCGGAAAGACAAACGTTGCCAAGAATTTTGCTCTGTAAATTTTGTTTAGGTGTCAAGAAAACCCTGAAAATATTGTTTAGGTATGTAACGCCTAAAGGTGTTTAGATATGTGAATATTGTTTAGGTGTTAGCTTCTCACAATTGAAAACGTATGTAAATTATAGTATACTCCTACATCATCAGCATTAAACATAGCCTATCACACTACGTTTTTTAACTGTGTTTCTACAATTGACCGTACACTATCTTCACTAGTTCTGAAGGTTTTCGTGGAGATTGGCTGACGGGTACGTACCTAGGCTGGCCATAAATATTGTTCCAAACTTTAGGTACATCATGCGCCACCTAGTCGTAGCGGGAAAAATACTTTTGTTAAATCAGCAGTTGTGCATCGTAAATGATGTTGATCCTGATTTGCGGAATTAAATTGAGTTTCAAATCTTAGGCAGGTAACCATGGAATGGGGTGAATATGAAAATAGGGTTGCTGTAATAGGTTGGTATGAGGTTGGTTTTGCATGAGGTTGGTAAAAGTGCGAGTGAGATTTTCAAAACAATTTGAAAGCTGCAAATTAGCTCTGTTAATTTACTGGACGACCCCGTGGCTCAAGTATCAGAAGGTCCTAAATGCTCAGTATTTATGGTTAGACTACATAGTTATTTGAGTTGGCAAATTTGCATCAAGACTTGGCGATTTCAAATTTCATCCCCCAAACGTATAGTGTTCGCTACGACACTGAACAGCTCTTGTTTAACAAACTAGTCAGTACTGCTTACATACGCGATTAAATCTATTTCAGATAACTTCCAACTGGATGTGGTATACTTGGACTTTCTAAAGCCTTCGACTAAATAAATACAAATATGCTTCTTTATAAATTATCGAATAGGTTTAATGCACATGGTAAATTTCTTTCCTTACTCCAAGACTATCTTTCTGATTGTGAACAGCGTCTGATTCTTCCTGATTCCACTTCCAAATATGTTTCTGTGTTATCCGGTGTACCACAAGGAAGTGTTCTGGGTCTGCTATTATTTTTTCTATACTTTGATAACCTTCTGTCTCACTTAACTTCATCTTCCAGTAATATTCTTCTCTTGCAAAATCTTCTGAAAAGTAACAACTGTTAATGACGTGCTTCTTCTTCCACAGGATATATCTGAAATAGCTTGGTGTAACACTTGGAATATGACCCTAAATCCTCTAAAGTGCTCCACACTTACAATTTCATTGAAAAGAATACAATTGTGTCCACATACTTTATTGACAATATCCCCATTTGATTTATTTGTTGTTGAAGTTGATTTGTAAATGATGTTCATATTATGATTCTTGTTAATGTTTTCAGTATAAAATGGCAATACTGCTGTCTAAAACGTTGTGTAAATAAATAACTTTCTGGTCCAGAAATGCCGGAACTTCCAAATTCTGCTTCTCACTAAAATAAAATATCAAAACCCAGAAACTCCGTGAAACCCATTGATTTCAGTACTGACTCTTCGAGAGAACCAATCTCCATTTTTCTTGACAATAATTTTAAGTCTGTCCAGGATCTCCCTTGCTTTATCAGATACTAGCTATTCTCCTCCAGATATTTTGCACTATATTCAAGAAGTCTTATTATAAAACTATGTTCCTTACATCCATTGTCTTGCTGCTCTTCAATATTTCGTTAACACAATGTCTCATCTTCATGAACATAGTATATCAATTCTAAATTAGCTCAACTTCTCCTTACTATGAACATTTTCAACTTTCAAAACTATAATTCCTTGATTATGAAAAACACTGTCATGATGGCTGTATGGGTTCTTTCCAGCCAACCTCTTCATGGAGCACATATTTTCGCACCTTCCATTTGATTCTATTGAGGCTGTATTACTCCCAGTATGGACCAAAGACCCAAAGTTTCTATAAATATTCTTTGAAAATTTCAACTGAAGCTTTCCGTTAAATGCATACGATAATTTTTTAAGAAATACATTGCTCGCCATTAAAATTGCAACACCAAGAAAGAGAGAAGATAGCAGTCCCAAATTTGGTAGATAGATACCGTAAGGTACAAGTAGTAAATGATTAAACGTACCGCTTTGTGCGATACGTGGCAACGGGGCAGCGGAAAAGAACTGCCGAAGGTCAATAGCCTGTTCAGAACGGCTGCAACATTACGAGTCATAGAGGGGATGAGCTCTTGGATGTCCTCCTAGGATACGGCAAGCCACGCGTCTTCGATACGATGCCACAGCTCATCAAGTAGGGCTGGGGAAGGTCGCTGGCGTGAGAAGCGTTGTGCAGTAATGAACTAGATATATTTAATCGGCAAAAACTCAGGTAAACGCGCCGAACAAGGAAACAGGGGAACATTGTGTTCAGACACGAAGCCTAGGACATCACGAGCCACATTCAGGTGCGCGTTATCCTGCTGGGATGTGATCCCCGGTAGGGCTTACACTAAAGGGAACATAGCCGGGTCCAAGACATTGTTGATGTACGGTTGGCTGGTCACATATCCGTCAATGCGTAGAAGACACTAACGGGTATGGAACACAATGGCACCCCAAACCATGACACCCAATACCGGACCGACGTGGCGATGTAAATCATAGGCGTCGCCTAGCCTAGTGCCACTGTACCAACAGATACCGATTGCGCCCATCATGATACTGCAGACACAAGTGATATTCGTCTGAAAAGAGGATGTCCTATCATTCGGCTTTTCATGCGCGATGTTTGCGACACCGTTGTAGTCATTCATACCTATGCTATTCAGCCAGCGGAAGTCGCAAAAATAGCGGTCGTCGAAATATGTCACGCTCTGCTAGACAACGTAGTATTGTTTGTAGAAATACTGAGCGCTGTGCAGCATCCGCCAGTACGTGCGCCAGTGTTCGGGATGTGGTTGTTCGATCCGCCAGAGCCATACGCCCACTGCGCAGTTTTTGGGATCCGACATGTCGATACGTAGTGCCTTCGTGGAGCCATCGAATCAATATGCGTTGCACTGGGACCCATTGCGTCCAATGCTGTCACCAATGTCGCGGAAGGATGAAGTGCACTCGCGTTATGCAACAATTTTTCCGCGATCAAAGGTAGAAATCTGCTGGCACAACTGCCACATTCGACGACGTTGAATATTTCGATCATATACTCACACTCACGTCACAGCAATAGATGTTTAACACTACACTATACCTCTCTGGCCTGCCTCCGATTGCTGTTCCTAGATTGCATACCCGGTGCCTCAGATGCTTCACGGAGCTGCAGTGCTAATCAGTTGTTCAATTTTCCATGTTCTGCATTTTCTGAAAATTTTGCATTAATTCGATATCTCCTTTATGATGTTGCGTTTTAACGGCGAGCAGTGTACATACTGTTCCTAGCTGTAGATATCTGGCTCAACAATAGTCTGGAAACTGTTATTTAGAGTGCTATAAATAGAAATGCTTTACTCGGGAAACACAGAAAGTTTTCACTATGAGAACTGTGGGTTGAAGAAAAAAAGTAACTTTCCATTTCTGGTGAGTTGTGTTCGTCCTTTATAAATAGCAGAACTACTGACTTCATCTTTGCAGTGATTGTACCATATGAGACTTTCTGATCAAAATTTAAACATCCTTCAAGTTTTCGATTGGTTCTGTATTCGTTCGCAGAAGCATAGGTAAGTTGATGATAAAACAAATGAGACGAAGCCCAGTCGGGAACTGTGCATATAAGCTAATGACAGTCTTCAGCATCGAGCATCCTATTTGGATGATGAAAGTTCCGTTGGAAAAAATGCTGCTAGACCTTTCCAACGAAACCTCAATCACCACAAAACCCTGCTAGTTCCTAAGTTATAAAGTGCCCTCCATGTCCTGAACCCTCCTACAATGTGTACAATCTATACGGGTTTGACTCATTTCGATTATATCTCTTCAACGACACCTTAACCACTTTTCTAGGTATGGCAGTCCCAAAGTTGCTAATCCTTCCCCGGAAATCGGGATCCTTCCCTGTAATCTGGATCACTAATACGGGTTTGAACTCGTCTAGCTGACAAGCAAATATACTGATGGAGCAGAAAAGAATTATATATGTTTTCTTCCGTCATGATAAGAATGTCAAAGTATGTACGCATGCAAATTTTGGCCACTCGAGTGCAATTGTTTTGGGAGATATCGATGACATGAAAGACAGATTCTTTTGTGTGGAGAGTTATCAAAAAGTGTAGAAATATCCCTATACTTGTAAATTGCCGGAGGAAATATATAGAAATAGGTACTCGATGGAAGGCGCTACCTATTGGAGGGTATGTTCTTCATGGCCGCCAGCTTGAAGGCCGTCATATTGAACCTTGCTTAATTTTATTAAATGGGAAGGGGATAATGGAATATGTCATTCTGAGCTGGAAGTTGACGGGAAATGCGCTTCTGAAGTTAGTTTTACCGTACAATTATTATTGCGCGAGATAAGAGTATATGGCACTATTATGGGGTAATGATGCAATACCGTGAAAACAGCCATTTCGTTTTGAAATAACGAAGGAAATGAAACTGAAATGCATACAAATTCTTCCTGGGTATAGTGTTTTATCAATATGGATCTGCATTCACTTGGGTTTCATTTACTTCGTTATTTCAAAACGAAATGTTTTTTTTCAGGCTACTGCATCATTACCACATAGTAGGATCATATATCTTTATCTTTAACAATAATAACCTACACGTTAAAGTTGACTTCAGAAACGCACTTCCCGTAAACTTCTAGCTCCGAATGACATATTACACGATTCATTCTCATTTAAGAAAATCAATCGAGATTTAATATGATGGACTTCAAGATGGCAGCCATGAAGAACATACCCTCCAACAGATATCGCCTTCAACCAAGTACCCATTATTGTGTATATGCTCTGAATTTCTTTCAGCAATTTATCAGTATAAGGGAATTTCCACACTTTTTATCACTCCTAACAGACAAGAATATAACTTTTATATCATCGACATTTCCCAAAGTAATGCGTTCAGGTAGTCAAATTTTGTATATTCTAATCATGACGGAACAAAAAACATTCTGCCTATCAGTATGTTTGCTTGACTTTTCCAACGACACCTCAAACACATTCCTAGCCTAGTAGTTCTAAAGTTAAAAATCTCCTCCCCCCGAAACTCGAAAACTGTGATGTATGAATGATACGGGTTTGAATTCGCCGAGATCTTTCTGACGATACTTCAACCACATTCCTGGTCACAGTAGTTCCGGAGTTGAAAGTTTCGACAGACGGGCAGAGCGGGCGCATAAGTCTTTACGACACGTGTTGATCAAGCCTAAAAAGCAATACATTTCAAAGATATGTTAATTATTTTTTTTATTTATGGCCTTTAAGCATCTAAGACTCAGGCCGTAGATATGGTTTTCAGCTAAACTACAACTAGTTAAACTCGAGTTAGAAATTGAAAACATACTCAATCGTTTTACTTCTAAGTAAAAAAGGTTACACTTGGGATGTCCCAAGCTCGATGCTAGCGATCAACTATCCGGACTGAGGATTTTCCTGTTTTCCCTCAGTCACTCTAGGTAAGTGCTGGGAGTGACTCTATTGTCAACTTAGGCCCTGGCTGACTCCTTCCGCGATCCTATTCCGCCCTGAGACATACGATGCCTAAACGTCACCAATAAATTCAAAATTCTCTCGATCTGCAAGCTGTGTGATCTGCACTACGATGACCCTGTTGTATTCACATCTTCACGTATGTTTCCGGTTTAAATTTAGGAAGGGGTTGTCCGTTGTCGCGAAACCCTTCAACAATAGTTTGTACAGGAAGCCGGAATAATTCACACATGTTCTTAACTTCACAATTTCCATATAGGATGTCAAGATCATCGCATCAATATTTTGCATCTATGATTTAAAATAATAATAATAATAATTTTGCCGTATTCATCGTGAATTAGAATTAGATATTGATAGTTTAGGTAACGTTTTTATATGCAAAAGCAAGGCTGGTAATTGTTTGACTTCTTAACTTGTCTTCTCCACGTGCAATAACAAGTTTTCAATAGACCAATTTGTGGATGTTTTAAGCTTGCAAAGAATTTCAACAAGTAGTGACAAAGAGTCATAAGCCGCCTCTTGGAAACGAACAACGGTCGTTTACTGTATTGACTCTCGGAATTTGCGATCCCCCACAATCCCCTAGACACATTTTAGTTTAATGGAGGAACGGATGTCCCCTGTGTTCTCTCCATTTCCAGCACTGGAACTAACGCAATAAACAGGATGCAATGTCTTCATTTCAAGAGCCCCTACTTGTAATGTCTCAAACACATCACACCATTTGTTTTTGCGGTTTGGGGAATCGCATCTGTACTTCTGATCTTTTGATGATAAACCATTATAATAGCTTTCCATCTTACCTCACCTACCATGGATAATTTGTTATCTTATCTGTTACCTTATATGTATATACCTGTTACGTGTTAATACGTATACGGTGTTAAGTACTCTGATTAATTCAACCATTCTTCGTTCTAATGTTCTATTTTATCGCTTGCAATATTCCTATCCTTAGCATCTTAGTCTTCAATCGGAGCAATACATCTTCGCATTGTAACTCCCATTCTCACTAAACCACCTTAGGCTTAGAGTATTTTTTCACATACTGTACATCAATCAATGGTAATCTTCCAATCTAGATAATTTGATTAGATGAAATTTCTTCCGTCACCTGAAAGATAGTAATACACACTCCAAAAGATACTCTGTTCTTCCTTCAAGTCTGACCATCGAACATTCCAACATACATAAGGCATAATAATTTTTGGAGTCGTAGCACTAGTGATTTCTCCTACCTTATTTATCTGTCAATCTGTGCCTCTCGCTAGTTGTTCTTACCAGCGCATCCAAAATATAGCTATCCGTCCAATTTTCAATTCCCAACCAACTGATATTTACATATACTAATAGTGTGAAACATACTACAGGGTAATACCAGCAAGAAACTATCTTTAAACATAAAAGAAAGGTTTTTGTTTTCGTTTTGCCTTTTTTTTTTACTGAATTATAATAAGCACATCCAAAATATTTTAAAGCTATATGTTTGCAGTTTTTCATAGCATTTTCGAATCCCTAGGTTCCCTTGTTACGGTACTTCTTATCTTATTTTGTTTTGTTAAAACTATAGGCAATTATCGTTAACATTCTTTAGGGTAGCTTGTAGCACCAGCAAATTAGGCACGTTATAGAAATGCATTGATTTACGAAAATTTGTGACAAGCACATCTGTTCACTTCTGGACGCGTTTACAATCCTGTCGAAAGGCAGAGGTGTTTCGTATTTTTGTCTCATTTCTCCTGATGTTTTATTACTGATAGTACTTCTTTCCTGTTTCATCAATCATTTCGAAAAAAGTATCACCGGCACTTGAATTCAGAAGTTGCACAACAACCGTAACATACGTATGGTCAACTAAAGTAATGAATTATGGAAATTAATCTCCAACACATAGACAAATCAGGGCAATACAAAGTTAGGTATGTCGTAATTGGCACAACTAATGTTGAGGGATTGTAAGTGTTTAGCAGAAATTTATCCTGTTCTATAAGTTGTACGAGTCAGATAAAACGGAGGGAGAAATCATCCTCTAAACGAAAGAACGTTAAAATATTATACTGTTAGATTAAAACATATTGGAGGGAATATTTACTCTGACTTTATTCTTGATTTTTGGTCAACTCAGTATGAAGAACAATGTGCTTGTCTCTTCCATGTCCTTACCTTAGCAAAGCAAAAGATCATAGGTGGCAGAATCAAAGTTCTATGATTATAAAATGCACGTTTATAAGTAAATTGAAGGTAATGTTGGAAAAAGGTCATATCCCACAGAATTCGGCATTTACCTACATATCTAACACAATACTTCCATAACCTGCATACATATTTGCAAATAATATTTATGAGCTATATACTATATAGCACATGTTCCCACACATTTGTGTAATTGAGGGAGCGTCAACTAAAGCAACTATACTTAGAAACTGAAATTCGCTCCCGGTGTATGAGTGGGATATTCACTTTTTGCAACACCCTCAAACAACTCTCTCAAGAAACAGAAATGAAGCGCTGGCGGATAATAGTTATACATTTATTCACAATTCCATTTAAATATATTTGATGGTGTGTAGAGAAGATCTATTTAACAGAAACAGTTGGTTATCCAATTGTAGATCCATAATGGACAGAATTAGTTTCGGCGCTGTATATAAAAAAGAAAAACGCTGATATACGATGATTGCTGTATGCAGTTGGTTTGCACTTTCAAGTATAAGTACTTGTTAACGCAGTGCAATGCAAACGACTCTTCTGTAGATGCAGTGTTTCAGTTAGAAACTGATGAGGAATTACTTCTGTCAAAACATTTTGCGTCTTTTAGGTGCTAATTACTCCATTCTTCATCTTTACTTCCAACCTTATAATTCATTAGTATTGAACTTAGTCAGATCAGGTTTTTCAAAGCTATGTAAAAGCTCTATCACATTCACCACCACGCATAGAAGCCACAGTTGCTAAAAGAAACAAAAATTTCGTCAGCCAGTGGCCAATATTTCCATTTAGCGTTGTAAATTGATGATTACAGATTCCAAACTAACCTTAAAAGTCCGATTGACGCAACTGCTCCGTCAGCGCTTTAAACCTCAATAGATCAGCCTTTAATTAACCTAGAAAGATGATCTTGGTATCAATGTATTCCTGAAGGATCAAGTTTTTCTGCTGATATGCATTTTATGTATGTGGGGGTACCACGGCGGAGAGGGAAAGGGTGAATTTCGTGTTTTGTTCATCAGGTTTTTGTGGGCACATCCCTCCTTTGGAGGTACACTCATAAAACTTGGTATGGGAAGCGATGAAGTAGTGAGATTTACCTATAGTTACTAGACTCAGTTATTAGTAGAAAGGACCTTTTTCAACATACCTTTCCTTAGAGCGAATGATATCTCAGTTCTACTACGAAGAATAACAGCGCTATCAAAATACGTATTTTAGCCGCTTTCAACTGACTTTCTTTCAGCTACTTTCAACCTGGTAATACCCTGTATGTGTACTTGTTGCATATATGGGGGAGGAGAAGGGGTGAAAAGTTGGTCAATTTTTTGAGTCTCAATTTTTTGACGTACATTACAAATATTTTCAGGACGACTCCATATAAGATAAGATATCTTTTCACTGAATTGGTCTAGAGGCAAAATTCCTGTTGCTGTGTGTTCTACGGACAATAATAAAAAGAAATGATGTGTATATAACGTGATACTGTGGTGGTGGCGAGGGAGCGAATGCCAAATTCGATGAACTTTCCTTCTACGCATACATTTAAAAAAAATACTGGAGTGCCAGCGAGCGCCTCATTGTTTACTGCAGTTCAAGTGGTTGTTGACAAGTGGAAAAGATAAAAGAGGTTTTATTGAGGGAATTATATACATGTTACCTCATTGGAATCTATGCTTTATAAGCATTCCAACGAGGTATCAACCGTCACTCTGTGATAATTAGGGGAGTCACCAGGGCCCCCAACGTGAGAGTCTACGATTTCGTTCGAATTGCTGGCCGGTGTACAAAGGTTAAAACATGATGGAAAAATTCTAACAAAACTTTTCTGTCTATTCTTGTGTTTCTATTTTTTCTCTTTGTCACATTAACCTCTCTGACAACATTATAATTATATCTAGTTACAGGGGCCGAAAGATTTATAATTAATAGACTCAGTTATTAGTAGAAAGGACCTTTTTCAACATTCCTTTCTTTAGAGCGAATGATATCTCAGTTTACTACGAAGAATAACAGCGCTATCAAAATATATATTTTAGCTGCTTTCAATTGACTTTATTCACATATGGAAACTGATACAGTTCTTCTTCTCATTCAAGTGATTTAGTTCAGACCCGTTTGACTGTTACAAAACATGAACCTCTAGATATTTTATTTGTGATGCACCGATCGGTGCATGTTAGTATCGATGTTCTCTGTTAGAAATTCATACAAAATTCCTAACGTTATTTACCCCTTATAGTTATACTTACTCGCGTAATTTCAACCCTTTTAACTAAAAAAAGAGACGGTAACTAAGG
The DNA here is from genome assembly GCA_022664845.1 of Lepisma saccharinum. Lineage (NCBI taxonomy): Eukaryota > Metazoa > Arthropoda > Insecta > Zygentoma > Lepismatidae > Lepisma > Lepisma saccharinum. The sequence goes on from JAGDQP010000214.1 coordinate 167,989, forward strand.
TTACGTGTACTAAACCTTAAAGTTCTTTAGTTTACTAAAGAAAATTTACGTGCTGTATACCATATATCGTCACTCATCTCACAAACAGACGTATCTGATTTTCACTACTTTGCAGAATATCCTATACATATTTATTTTGTTTGTCTCAGGCTTACGTTGCAAAAGTACTATGAAGTTAATAAAGTTTAAACTATTCAACTCACAAACAAGACCATTCTTGAGGTAATAATTTTGGGCAGAATTTTTTTTGTAAGTGATGTAGCTGTTTTGCAGATACGTCAGTTCGAGAGATAAGTTATGATATAGGGAAGGAGCATAAAGAAAATACATACACCGTTGCAAAGTGCAAACACCGCATAATTTTCCCGTTTCGAATTACGAACAGTAAACTCTAATAAAGGGGAATATCACGAATAATTAGGATTCAAGTATGTCACCCATCATCACATTCGTCAACGACTTGAACCTTAGGCACAGTTTACCGTATTTTCACTTCGATATTTAAGAAGACGGAAAATATCTGCTTCTAATCGTATTATTCAATCGTTATCTTCCCTAATATTAAATTCACACATATGTGTAAAACCACAAACAAAACGCTGAAACAAGGATAATTTTACCTACGACGTCAGTGCACCCAACTCTCGTACGAGAGCGGCTTATCGGTTAAAATTACAGAATAGAGTTTCAGAAAGAGAAAAGAAGTAACACACCCAGGTTCAATTACATTTTTAAAAATAGATAATTATTTCGTACAACTGTAGACCATACTAGTAAGGATGCATCTAAGCAAACAAATAAGTAGAATACGTAGGTCTATAGATAATATGTCACAGTTTTGAGATTCGCAGCGGATTAGAATTAAATGATGCCTTGTCTCCACTACTGTTTAACTCTGCGATAGAATATGCAAGTCCAAAAATAAAAGAGCACAAAACGAGACTGATATTGAATTGCTTGAGCCAACCATTCATTTGCATACGCGGATGATGTAGATTTAACATGAGACAATATAGATACTCTACAAAGTAATACCGATGTCCCAGCAGAAGTTAGCGATGAGATAGACCTACAAGTTAACGTTGAGAAAATAAAATAATAATAAGCCAACACAGAGCATGAAGGAAATAAAACAATATAGGAATGAAAGCATAGATATAATAAAGGATTTAAGTACTTGGGAGCATATGAAACAAGTAAGAACGAAATTCGGAAGCAATAACAAGTCGCGTAGCACCGTAAAACTCAGATTTTTATTCAATCCGGAAACTCCTAAACATCAATATAGTTAAAATTCAAAATACATAGAACGGTTATTCTGTCCGTAATACTCAGGGTCTCAACTAAATTTCAATTTTCAAATTTCAGGTTGTTTTTTTTTTTTCAGGTCTAATTTGCCTTGATATTCCAGGTCATTAATTTTTCTTCTTGCAATTATTAATACAACTTTTTGCTTGTAAACAAACAAAAATGATTATAAATTAAAAGAAGCACATACTATTTAAGTCATTGTAAAATACAAAAAAACATATTTATGTATATACAATACATAGAAAATTCCATTTTCGAGATATTCCAAAGAAAATAAAGAAGAACATTTCAGAAGGGCAGCTGAGAAAATTGTGAGGTGTCTAGAAAACAAAATACTACCTAAATGTATGATTCATATTTTTTTAGTAAACTTCAATAAGAAAAAAATGTTCAGATCCAAAATTTAGGAAATATAGTTCCGTGGAATAGGGCGAATGGGGACAGCATGGTGAATCGGGACAAAAATGGAAAATTTTATAAATGTGTTTGAAAAAAGTAACTGATTTCGTTTGTAATTTTAAGAATAATGTATCAACCCATTGCTAAAATTACGAAAAAAATATATTAGTTTTTTTTTCAAATTTTCAGTTCTTGTCCCGATTAACCATGCTTTCCCCACTGACCACATTTTACAGTTTAGCTTTGTGCATGTTTAGTTGAAACTTATTAGTAAACTTTTAGTGAAACTAACCAATACTCTAAAAAATAAGACTTTAAAATGAGAATGTGATGTGACTGTAACACCCAACTTCGAAACACATTTTAATCCAGATGGATACGTTTTCCTGCACATTCTTCTTGGATGGAGAATGAACAGTTACTTTATTGATGCAAATGCATTGATACAAGGTATTATTGCATTTTACTTCTTACAAACAAAGAAGAAATGTTGGACTTATCTCCAACTCGGTATTTAACTCTCGCTAATACCAAATCGTACAGCGATATATTGATTACAAACACTATTAGTTTTGCCAATTCATATATCGGTTACATCTGGTGTGAATGAGGGGTAAAAACAGCGTTCAGGATTAAAGAAACCATCCGAAGAGTTGGGCTTCATCCGCTCTATCTAAGGTTGTTTTACATCAACAACAAAAGCAGCAGATATCTCAATTGGCAATACTAGCAGTGTTTATAACGGTCATGTCATTGTCCGATTTGCTATTAGCGAAGATGGAGGTATATTTGCAATTTGGGCCTCCCAACGAAAATTTGGAGCTGAGAAAATGTTTATTTTATCAATTGCCTAACTACGCTAAAGCTCGACCTGAGCCAAAGTTGCCTAACAATAAATAAAATAAATTCAAATTAAATTCAATTGAAATAAATTTACATTTATCCAAATTTTCGGTCTCGTAGTATTTTGTAGTATTTTCTGTATACTTTTTTCTAAGCCTTTCAAGTTTCAACAACAATATGTTGAATAAATAGAGTTGCATTTACGGAAAATTCTCGAGTGGCCAGCGGAAGTGTTCTCACTCTGTAATGAAGACGTACTGATGCAAAGTGCAGGAGGCAACCATCTTGAGTGATACTGCTGGGTGACTCGTATTTAATTTTATTATGGACTGAAATTTTCTTTGCAGCAGCATCTCGTTGACCTAACTTTCTAAGCTAATCAGAAAATCTCAGAAACAGGATTTATCAAAGAACAGACATAGAAATTTGTCACAAACTTACATGTTGAGTTTACTGTACATTTTCCAAGTGCTAACTAGGAACTTAGTTGCAATCTTTAGGCGAACTTCCATAATTACCATGATGACTTTCGTCCATACATTTTTGTGTGGTGTCGGGCTGTTACATATTACTTCAATGTGTAATGTAATTTTACATTCGTAATTGGGTAAAGATTGTATTCCAAATGCTGTTGTATGCTCTGACAGATAACTTACTATTGGATGTTTATCATCTGTAAACACAAGCACGTATCTAGAAGTTGGTTTCGAGGGGAGGGTCCAGCCCTCTCCAGCGCCTTCGGGAAAAGGGGTCCGAGGTCTCTTTGGATGGGAGATTTATGTTAAATGTATATAATTTTGCCTAAAGTGATTAATTTTACGAAAACAATCTGAATTTCGGGAGGCGGGTACGGACCCACTCCTTAAATTTGTCCCTGCGTAGACAAATTGTTTTAGTTTTGTTGATGTTTCACTGTTTGTTGAAAAAGGTATGACCTTCCAAGGAAGAATATCCTATAACCCTAATATAGGCAATAAGTGAATCTTCTCGTACCTATGTTTCATTCAGAACGGTCTCCGACTACATCGACACATCTCTACCAACAATTCATAAAACTCTTACTCCTATTCCTAGAAAAAATAGGTTTCCGTGAGACAATGAAGTCCCAGCAAGCACTTTCGGCACTAATTTTTACCAGGTTGGCAATTACGTTGTATGCTAAGAGCAGATGTAACGTCTCCCTATCTCGAAGTGCACACGAGAGATGAGTACTATTGCAATGTTTCCCACTCTGCAAGAAAAAGCTAGGTGCTTTGAGATTTTGTGTGTTTACTTTGTAGTAGTACGCCTAGTTTAGTATAAAGATGCACTAATTGCTATAAAAAGATCATAACGCTTGCTGCAAGTTAAAGCATTTATATAGACATTCAAAATATGAACTAAAATATTGGAGACTAAGCGATGTAGCAAAATAGTGCCTGCGCGCACGAATATGTCGATAGGATTATATTTTTCAATCTACGGGCTTCGGCTCTTCTTGTAGCTCCACCTTCAACCAGGGGAAGTAGGAAATAATCATGTAAAGTTCTGACATTATTATTGATCAACAACACCTCCCCCACTATGCATGTCTAGTCAGAGTTAGTTCCCGCAGTTCACCTTAAACCAGGCGGACCGCCGCTACATGTCAGCTTAAGATAGGATCCCACTCTACTCCTTCTGCACTGCACCACCACATGCGAGGACCAGCATTAACCCACACCGCAGATGTGATGCCCATATGAAGCTCCCCTGAGAAGTACAGTGTTCTAAGATTAAATAATATTAACGTTCCATCTAAATAAGCAGGGCGAAGTTAGGGTCAAATGATAATAGGGATGAGATCAGGGACGTAACACAGGTGATCCGTCCTAATGACTATCAACAACACTGCTTTTAACACAATTGTTACGGTTTCACCAGGGAGAAAGAACTTCTAATGCATAACACCCAATGCATCCACTACCATAACAACAAAAACATTTCTGGCGTCAACTTTGGTTTTGGAAAGTAATGGGTTGGTGCGAATGAAACGTCCGTCCCAGGTGCGTCATGTTCAAAGGCAAAAAAATGAAAACTATATTACCTGGTTAATCAATGTAGTCATCATCTGCAACCACACACTGTTGTAATCGCTCAGCCAATGATTAGAGCCCGTGGCGAAAGAAATTTGGAGTCTGCGATGTGAAGGAATTTTCAACAGCATATTGCACCGACCGATCATCAGTTAAGATCTTCCCTGTCGAGAAAGTAATCCAAATACTGGAAGAGGTGATAGTCAATAGGAAAGTGATCGGAGGAATATGGCGGGTGATGAAGGGTTTCATATTGCAACTCGTGGAGAGCCTGCACAATTCTTTGTGGTACGACATTGTCATGCAACATGTTTGTTGACTATTGCTGGATGCTTGCAGACAAGTTGGCAGTGTATTTCATGAAATTCAGCACTGCAATGATCTGCAGTGAGGTTTCACATCGCCTGAGAAAGACATGATGGATCACTACCACCATACCAGCAGAAACACCTCCCGCGGGTGGAGACGTGGTTTACGACACCGTCCTGGACGTTGATCACTATCCAACCATTGATCGATTGTCATAGCAGATCCAGTTTTCATCTGAAGTGACAATCCGATGCAGGAATTAAGAAATTCCCGCTTATTCTTTAAACTCAGAGAACGGCATCTCCAGACGGCGATTCATGTTAGCCGGTGTTAACTCATGTGGCACCCATGGGTCCAACTTTCTCACCTTACCGATCGCACGGAGCCGCATATTGACGGTGATGCTGACGGCATATGCCTAACTCGACTACAATGCCATAAACACTTTTCCGAGGGGCCGCTTTCACGGTGTTCCTGAGCAACTCATCCGAACACGATGTTGGTCGATGCCCACGGGGCTCATTTTTCAATGTTGTGTCACCTGAACGAAATTTGACAAACCAACAGCGAATGGTGCGCTCATTAGCCGTTTCTACCTAAAATGCACTGTTAATATTTTTGCGGCTTGCTGTATAGAATGCCTCAGTTTGAATTCATAAAGAAAAAATACTCGCAATTGTGTGTTCTCCATAGTTTACTTTCATACGACCCTGTTCAACAACACACAGCCTCCTGACTGTTTGTAAAAAGCTTTAAAAAGTTTGGTAAACTTTATTTTATATGGGGCAGTCTAGTAACTTTCGACTTAGGCCCGTCACGATTCACCCATTTACAGCCAGTTAAAATCCACACCCATACCCTTGCCGGGACTCGAAACCGGGGACCTTCGAGCCATTCTACTAACGCCTCAGAGCGCACGACTACCCGGCCGGCTCCTGACTGTTTGTGTGTACCCCACTCTGTTTATTGGACGTATACAGAGCATGTGACGTAAAACGTGTGACCTCAGTCGATCCCTGCGTTGTGTTACTGAGGTCCGTTTCCCACCAGGGGTCAAAGCGATTACTTCATTCGCACCAACCCAATATTATGAGGTTTCACCAATTTCTAACCACTGCTCGCTTGACTCGATGTTATCGTACATGATCCACTTCTCATCACAGATCACCATACGATCAAATAGGACCTCATTATCATGACATGGCATTATCATAATGGAGATGTCCACCTGTTATTGTTTGTGATGGCCTGCCAGTTTATGTAGTACCCACTTCCCATTTTTTTTACTTTGCCTATGTTTAGAGATGGTTGGAAATGTTGAACTGTCGGTGAACAGTTCCCTGATGGTGATGCGTGGATTTACCTTCTCACATACGTATAACATATCTATCCACACTTGACCTGGGCCATCTACCAGCTCCCTTATTCGTCCTGGAGACTGTGGTCCCCAGCATGAAATTTTTAAAACCAGTGACCCACTGTCCGGTCTGAAGCTTAGACTGCACCCTATAACCTCATCACTAAAGCTAGAATTTTTATGTAATTACATATTCCATTTGCAGCTATGTAGGACGCTAGAAAATAGAAATGTACGTGAATTGTAACATCAGTATCATTATATGTGAATTTTATTATATATATTTTACATATTTCGTGTTGATTTTACATAAACCTACATATTTTGCAATTTTCTTTCTAAACTTTCCTTTTCGACTACCTTTAAAAATGGCCCACGGGGCAGAGTGGGATTCAAGATTGTCAGTATATCCAGGGTGTTGCAATACAATATCTACAAAACCATGTCATTAGATTCCTGACATGAATATAAGAAAAATAGTACAAACAATCTAGAGTGCACAAATGCTCTGTTTCGGATCTATAGGGAATATATTGGGAAAATGAACTTTAGAGTTTGAGATTTCCAATACCATTAACAGCAGAACTAAGGCAACATGGTATCCTCAAAGATTTCCAACCTTCTCTATCCAAATATGCATATTCTAAAATTGCGCAATGGATGCACAAGGGATTCCGAAACAACATAGAGGATTCCCAGACATTCTCTGGAGTAAGTGTAGGTCGAAATAAGCACGATGAAAGGAACACTTGCAACGTCGAAAGGTCGTTTTCAGCATACAGGTATATCCTTCCTGATCGGTGGCAATTTACGACCGTAGAAAATATGGCAAAATACCCAATAGTGCAGAAATGTGTTAGTGAGGTGAATTATTAATCATTATTAAATCACCGTTGTATCTATGAAATGATAAACAAACATAAATGTTTATCTCTCCAATAAATATGCAATATTTTACGTAAAGTACTTAGAAATATGGTAAATACTATGCATCAAATTGTTAGTGAGCTGAATTATGAAAAGCTTCTTTCATTGGATCACCTTTGTGTATATGAAAAAATAAACACAGCTAAATGTTTATCCCTGCAGTACATATTTGGCTTATTTGATATTACATATTTTTACCTTGATTACATATTATTTTGCAATATGAAATTACATAAAAATCCTAGCTCTACTCATCACTTTGCGATACGTTTCCGACCTCATATTTCCCAATTTCAGCTCACGCAATATTACCTGTAAATTACGTTGCTCAAATGTGTTAAACCGAGCACTGTAACACCTGTAACACGTTCTATGACACCTACAACTGTATTTCATGTGGCGTTAAGGCTGCCTGTTGCTGAGATCCTCCACAGGTATTACCAGCAGTCTCATTTTCCCCGTATGATGGGATAAAAGGACGGTTTAATGTGGACACGGTGCATTTCGGCCAATTATTTAGGTAGACCTTGGTATATGCCAGAAAACTAACATGTTTCGGCCAGTTATTTACGTAGATCTTGGTATATGTCAGAAAACTAATAGGACTGAACGTATTCTTTTAACTTCAAGATGATTTAAAACCTCGCTACCAGCACGTAACAGCTATATATTTGTCCGAAGCTAGCGGTAAAAAGTCAGAATTATACAAACATTAAGTGAATGTAAGTTAGAAAATGAAAAACTATTGGTGGTATTTAAGGACAATAATGTTTATCCATTATGTTCACCTTATGCCACTATAAAAAATATTGTACCATATACCAGAACACTTGGTCACAGTGACTAAAACATAACCTCTGTTCGTTTGGTATATATTTATGCTTGTTTTATGTGTGACTTTTTTCTAACCACTTGACACCCTCGATAAGTAAGGTTCTGCCCGCTATCTTTCCCATCCTCTCCCCTACCCTATCCAAACCTGATCGCCCAAAGACCATAAATTAATTAAAAAATGAAATAAAGTCTTAACACATGATGAAGCTAGATTGAATCATGCGATAAAAATGTGACTATATTATTCTTTTTAAAATCAATGTTCAGGTAAGCCACTAAAAAAAGACAATAATTTCAGTTAATTATAATTCGTAGTTTCAACTTGTTTGAAAAACATTCCAAAACCTTGAAATAAAGCAACTGAAAGATTACTTACTAAGGCATCAGTGAATTGCTAATATAATTGTTGTATTTTGAATGTACATCTCTGGCTCAGACTGATGCAAGTAATGTTAACTAGAACGGTAAAGATAAAGCAAAAGGAGAATGTAGTAGTGAACTGGGACAAAGGACTAAGCATAAATAAGAAATGAGGAGGAATTCTGAAGTCAGCAGAAGATGAAAGAGAGATGAAGAAACTAGAAAGCAGAACTTAACGGTGAAGAATAAAGAGGAAGGACGAAAGGGAAAATGAAAGGAAACGACAAACGGAAGCGAAGAGAAGGTAAAAGTGAATGCAAAAGCGGAGTGTAGAAGCGTGTGTTCTGGCAACTTAAAAGGAGATGTGGAAGGGTCTTTAATTGATATATAAGATGTCCATGTCAGTAGTTGAAAGGATATATCTGAGAAAGGCACTTATGAAGTGCGAAACGCTCAGAATGTTTTCTATGAGCAAAAATATTATAGCCTTGTTTCATCAAGTATTTAAGATGTTTAGGCTATAGAAGCAATTTATCACAAGATACACGAAATTTCTTGATGTTAAACAATGACAGAATATTATATATTTATCAGTTTCTTTTAAGAACCTTCAAGTTTTTGAATACATTTATATAAATCACACTTTGTTTACAATAGAAAAGATACATAAACATATGAAATCAGTATTTACCTCAGGTGTGAATTCTGATGAGTCGACTTCAGTTACTGCTAACAGATTGTTATCCAACCCTACGATTTCATCTTTTCCAATGTTGCTGTTCACCGTAATATCTACTGAAAAGGAACATCAGTATATTTACTTGGCATTGGACTAAGTGAACAGTATTTTACAGTATATAATTAACTATAACATCTACAGATGCTTATCAGAATAATGGAAACACCTGAACGAAAGTGCAACTTACCAGATTAATATGGTGTCGGGCCACCTTTCGCCTTCAGAACAGCCTTGATGCGACGTGGGATGGAGGCGGCATAGAGGTCGTGAATGGTAGCAAGTGGAATATTACACCATTCCTCGTGCAGGGCATCGGCCAGTTCTGTGAGAGAGGATGGAGGTGGAAATCGTCGCCGGAGTCGTGTTTCCAAGATGGACCACAGATGTTCAATTATGTTGAGATCTGGGGATTGGGCGGGCCAGGGGAGGTGTTGAACTTCATCCCGATGTTCCTCAAACCACGCTGCAACAACTCCAGCTGTGTGAATGGGTGCATTATCATCCTGGAATATGGCGTCATTGTCCGGGAACAACATCCGGACCATAGGATGCAAGTGGTCTCCTAAAATTGCGACATAATCGTTGGCAGTGATGCGTCCGCGAAGTGTGACCACAGGACCCAATGAAAACCATGATATTGCGGCCCACAGCATCACCGTGCCGCCGCCATGTTTCACAGTTGGGCGGAGACACTGCAGATCATACGCTTCTTTGGGCGTTCTCCACACATAAACACGGCCCGTGGTTTGGAATAGGGTGAATGGTGACTCATCCGACCATACCACACGTTTCCAGTCGTCAACGGTCCAAGTTGCATGGTCGCGGCACCATTTGCGGCGTGCTAAAGCGTTCTGGTCCCTGATGAGAGGTTTGGCCCGTGCAACACGACCCCGTAAGTTCATGTCATGTAATTCGCGGCGGACTGTGATTGTCGAAACAGGTTGGGGGAGGTGCTGATTGAGTTCCTCCGTCACTTGCGCCGCAGTGGCACGACGGTTCCGCGTGACAATGCGCTTTAATACCCGGCGTGCCCTGTCACTGATGCTTTTCTTCCGCCCACTGTTCCGCTTCCCCGATGTGGTTTTCCCGTGTGTTGTGTAGGCCGTCATCACCTTCGACACTGTCCCTGGCGACACACCTAACACACTAGCCACTGCCGTCACACTCACTCCACATAACCGCGCACCAACAATTTGCCCTCTTTGAAACTCTGAGAGGTCTCCCATTTTACACTACCTCCGTCTGCTGCAGCCACTGCACACTCCTGTTCCACGACGCCTGACGTAGTATAGAGACCGACCTAACACACCACCACCAGCAGTCCGGCGCTGCGGTCGCCACGACACCACTGCCAACCCATACATCTGACGTGTTGCCAACTACAGGTGTTTCCATTATTCTGATAAGCATCTGTATGTAGGTAGTGCTATATGAGAAAAGAATCTTGTGGGAATTACTTACACTAATTACTATTGTAGAAATTTTTTAATACCAGTCAGTTTTTTCGTTATATTCTCTATGCAGAACAGTTATATTAATTCTCATCTTATTTCTCCAGCTTTGAACGGAAAACTATTGATACTAACCTCTGTAGAAATATTAGATTTATTATGAGCGATGATGAGAACTGAATCCAAAGAGATACGTGTGATTATTACCATTAGTTCCAAGGTTCGCCTTAATTATTCAGATCGTAGGATATGATTGATAAACATTACTCGGAACAGAGTATATCAAGGAACCGATTACTTGCTTATCTTAAGATTCTTGTAATATAGGGATTGCGCATAAACCTCCGACACACCCTAATCGAAAACACTAGTTTCCAAATTCAGAGGGCTCGAAGGTCAAAGTTATATCTAGGAGTTAAGTGGTGGATCGTACTTAAATCAACTAGTTAAAAAAACACTACTTCAGCCTTCCACTGTTTGTAATGAAGGTTCCAACGTTCTTTACATGATCTATTTTCAGTTTGATTATACAAAGTATTCTAAAAGTGTGGTCTAATTTTTATTGGCTGCCAATACAATTCGATTTGTTATGATTTATTGCTTCTTCGGGTCCAATGTGTACTTAGAGTGGCAATCGAAGCTAAATTTAAAAAATTCAACCTCAACTAATGTAGATGTGAAATAGAAAAATGTCGTCCTCACGAAAAGAACATAGTCATAGTACACAGTCACGACAAGAACATAGTAACATAGTCATAATTTAACTTTGTTCTTGAAGGACGGGATTTTGAAGGGCGATATCAAACGAATAAAATAAAAAGAATGGACTCATCATAATTCTGTCTCTGAAGGGAAAAAATTATCAGACAAAATATGATCCTAGACGAAACAAAAGTACACGTACAAACTCAATTCTGTTCCTGGGCAGTCGAATTTTACGTGAAGCACGAAATAAAAAGTTCCAGATCAAAGTGAAACATTAAAATAATTTCCTGTCTGATACGAGGAAAGAAATACGAAAACTACAAGGACTGTTCAAAACGAAAATGAACGTTTATTGTAAAGTTTGTAAACAAATACAGAGAAAAGAATCGAAAGTGGTGGTGCCTAGCGGTTTCGTTGGACATTAACTGACCCAGTTTTCAAACCTTGTGCTTGCCGCAGTAACTCAGTAAAGTCCTTTGAGTGCAGCTATTTTGTGTATCCGTGCCGATTGTCTGTTACATGACATGAGGGAAGTGGAACAGTGGAAGTAGCCGGATTTCTAAATTCCATACAAACAAATAATAATTTTGTATTTGTCGTTAAGCTTCCACTTATATTTGGTATTATTTTGTAACATATAACCAGTGTGCGAAATAAACTTTTTAGCCGGGGGGGGGGAGGGATAAAACATAACGCACGAATTTCAACAGGCAACACACACACGCATATACAGTATATTAATGACAATATGGATTATGGCACTGATCAGGATTGCAGTAATTTATTTCGATTGAGCTCATTCACAGCCAAGCTGGTCGTTCTTGAAGTTATTTTCTGCTACTTTGTCTTCACCTCCTTACTTCGTCATTTAGATTGGAGCAAGGTTCGTAATATTCCAAATACTTGGGATTCCTTTCCTAGTCGGCTGTCTTGTCAGTGTGTAGAAATGCTTCCGTCTTGAAGTGAATGACTCTACGGGCAATTCAGCGACTTTTTGGTGTTTATGGAAAGTGCGACCAGGAAGTGGTGACGTCGATGCGTGTCGAAGTAGGGAGGAGAAAAACTGTTGGAAGGAACATTATGTGGGGTTTCATGACTACTAAGGTCTTGATACTTAACTTGGGATGTCTGAGCGATAGCGAGTCAAGGCTCAGACCTACTTCAAGAAATTGGGTTCGACCCTGGCGGCAGTGTCTTCTAATTAGGCTTGGCTGTAGATAACTTCAGGTGGTAAGTGGAATGAGCATTTACTCATATTGTTGTTATACTTAAGACCCATGATCCATTATCCTAAATTTAGGTTGTTTCCCCTTTGTTAATTAGTAAAGCTCTATTTTTCTAATCAGCGAGTATTCTTCCTCTTTGCTACAATTCCCTAAACT